>CAJHQP010000614.1:0-169783 GCA_905132765.1 Moricandia arvensis | reverse complement strand
TATATATGTATATCAACCGTCAAAGTTGTAAATTATCCGTTAATATATAAAAATAACGTCATTTTGGATAAATTCTATATAAATTAAAAATTAATTTTAGAAAGTTCGAATTCTCACATTGGTGGACAAGTAAAACATATTAAATTCTAGACAAAATAACTTTCTCTTATTTATCGTCTAAACATTATTGAATATATACGTTTAGTTGTAATCAAATAAATGTTATCAATTTTTTTGTTTTAGTTTTATCAAATAAATTCTCTAGTTATTTATGTTTTAAATGTAACATTGAAAATCATTATTTTATAAATTTTAAATTATTTATTATTAATCAAATATTTACTTTTACTTGTCCACGAGTGTGAGAGTTCAAATCTCCCAAAAAATAATTTTATTTTATTTTATAGAAGTTATTCAAAATGATACGTTTTGATAATTAACAAATGATGTTAACATCTTTGACAGTCAATATAATGAGCACAATTTTGAGTTTTTACATAATATTTTAAAAATTTATTCTACAAATTTAATCCTCGAATGGATGTTGTTTTGATAAATTACAGGATGACTACACCTTTGACTGCGTCTATACTATATATAAACACGATTTTGCGAGAGTCTATACTAGTATCTTTGGAAGTTGAATTTTGTTCTAGTTCGATATAATATGCACTACTATAAATTTTTGGAATGAAAAGGCACGACACTTAAGTTCATGGAGTATTTTGAGTTTGTGTTTAATTCAGTATAAAATATGCACTACTTCAAAGTTCGATAAGGAATAGGCACGACCCATTAAATCAGGTTGAAATAAGCGCTTTCCCCAGCCTAAATTGTAGAAAATTTCTTCTCTCCTTTTTACTAAACTGATAATTAATTTAAATGGAGGTATAGGGATTGACACAAGGCTAATAAGATAGAGAATATGGATATTTACTTGTTTTGTTAAAATGAGTATTTACAGTTTCAAATACAAATTTCTAAAGTAACATATTGAAATTAATTATTTGTTTTACTATTGTTATTATCATAGCAATTTTCATGCTGCTCAATCGGAAGTGTCTATACAACATCGCCGCTGCAGTCCCATACAATCCTTCGAGGAAAGGTTGAGTGCATATGCGCCGTGTTCGCCGGAAGAAGTATTCCGGTGGACCAATCGCTCAACGTTTTTGTCAATTCCATGCTGAGATTACGTATCGTGACCTCTGTCTTTGAGGTTTTGTAGCTCAGTACTCTCTTCCCTCGTGTGATCCGAATGTGAGAGAAGCACATAGGTTAATTGATACGGTAGAATAGTCATACTCCATGTTGCATATGTGTCGTTTTGTGCAAGATTGTTAGAGAATGCTTAGCCAACCTCCGTTACTCTCCTGATGGTGTTATTATTCGAGGAACCCATTTTGCATTTGATCTGACAATATAAATCATTGTTTGCACTCTTATGTTCACAGTCTTTAGATCAGAAGGAGGGATCTGAATCTTGCTATCAACTCTTTCACCGCCTATCAGTGTCGTTGGACATGCTTTGTCACTCGCTCATACTACCACAGTCTACGACTGTGTGAGCTCAACTGGCTTCCGGTTCAGTATACGTGACGCATTCATCAAAGAAGCGCTTCGTCTCATTGGCCTCTGGTTCATCATGGGAGATAGACTTTGGGACCTGATGTATGATCAGGTCATGGAGCTCACGAGAGAAATGAGTCCAGAAGAAGAAGTGTTGCTCCCAACTTTATCTATCAAGTCTTGAGCTTCAGAAGGAAATTCCGAGACTTCCCAGTGATGACGAGCTGATTGGAGCACCTAAAACTATTAGGAATCATGGGGAGGTACGAGGACCAAGGAGAGCGCCGAGTGCGCATGGCTTGAGTTTGATGTAATTGTCTGACTCATAACTCATTCAGGGGGAGATGCGTGGATGTGTTAGTGAGAAGAAGTCGCTACTGATGTGTTTTCGTCTGCTTCTCTTTTGTGTTATCTTATTTCACTTGTTATTTAAGATGTATCCTGCTCTGGTTTTTACATTGAACTTAACTCTTATGGCTTGTAATAAGTTAGTACTCTTTTCTGAGTGTTATTTTATATCGTGTTGCTACTAACACTCGGTTTATTCTGAAGTGGATCGTATTGCAATTGGTATGTGTGTTCATTTTGCAGGAGAAGAAATGAGTGACAAATGCAGACAAACATGGGGAGATTGTAAGCTCAAGCATTTGAAAGTTAAGAAGAGACCCGTGTAATAGTGATTTCTAGTGAAGATATGATGCGAGAATTAAGGAAAGAAGAGATACGTAAAAAGATACGAGATATGAGATATATAAGAAATGAAAAAGAGATTAAGGAGGCTAGGGTTTTTGAGTGAGAACATTAGAAGCATAGTCGTCCAAGAGATTGAGTGATAGATTCATACGTGATCAAGCAACGAGTGTGTTGGCTTGGATCAGTTGTGTAATTAGAAATTGGTCCGTCAAGATACACGACTGTGTGTAGTCTTATAAATCTGATTTAACAAGAGATAGATCTTCAAATGATTTATAATGAAAAGGTGTTTTGAAGTTGTTCATTTTTGTTAAGTCCACGTTCTAGATTTTTCACAAATAAGCTTTTTTATAGGGTCTTGCGTATTTGCAAGTCTTGTGTATATGTTACTGATATTTTAGGGATCAGATATTTTTGTTTTGGTTGAATGATGGACTCCAGACACAGGGAAGAAGAAGATTGGGAAATATATGAATGAGATATCTAGTACATATAAATTAATAACAATAGAGACTAAACAATAAATCGAGTTCAACATAGTTGATTTTGCATTACTTTCGATGTTTGGGAATCTGATTTTGAGCTCCTTCCCTACGGATTTAAGAATATTTTCCTTTAATAGTTACTAGTTATTGAAAATAAAAAGCCACGTAATATTTTTTATTGACATGTAAGCGATACATAACAGACAAACTTAGATTTTGTTAATATGTAGTGGAGATACGCCCAAGTATATATAGACCTAAAATTGTTTATTGATGAATGAAACTTAAATATATTATGTGCTATGTATGTTTTAGCACATGGTTCAAATGGATGTACTGACTCGGACCGCGATCATTTATTGATGTATGAATTGGCCGATTTCCTAATCGTTATATTGTTGCATCAACCCTTTCAAAGTTCTCTATTAGCCATTCTCGGGTTATTTTTACAACTTTGCTGGTGGATTTGCGTACTTAGGCTCAATAAAAATGACTAAGCATAATACTGGATCTATATAGCAAAAATCCCAATGTAATATAACTAAATAATATATTTATAATTTAAAAATATGTTAAAATGTATCTGAAATATTTGAAGAAAAATAAACATTATTATAAAGTATTCAAACTATTCAAAAGTATCCAAAAATATTTAGATATTTTGATCCTAGATATCCAAAGTAAACTAAATATCCAACAACTTTTATCCAAATTATCTTAATTACTTGATATTTTACCTAAATATCTAATAGTTAACTGAACTAACCAAACCGGAATCAAATGAGGATCAAAAATTTCCCGTGCATTTTCTGGTTCTTAGTTTTAGTATCCAAACGAAATCCAAAACTACATGAACTGAACGGAAAATATGCCAAGTACTTAATGGATCCTCTAGCCCCCTACATGACCTACCTGATACCTGAAATACCCGAACCGATACCCAAAACGCCCATGCCTATAGTTTAGAGTATCAAATACTTACTAAATTTTCAAATTAATTATTTTATATTCCTTGTAAATTATTTATAATTTACTTAAGAATAATTCGTTAGCTATTAATGAGTATAAATATGTATTAGTTTTTCAACTTGGAGGTAAGGTTGAGAAAATTTGTGTTCTTTGGAATCACATTGAGTTAATATTTGGTACTTGTTATGTAATTGCAAGTAGTTAGAACAAATTACTTATTGCATGATTTAGTTGAGACATATATCAGATTTTATGAACTAAATAAAACCAAGTAATTAGTACGGAGCAAATAACAACTAATTGTACCCACTCTTAAGTGATGGTTGTTGAAGGTTTCTACTTGTTATTTTCTATTGGAGGCTTAGTTAGAAACCATCTTAATTTAATTTGATAAAAACGAACACCTACTACATTTTTGCGCAAAACCTTTTCAAATAATATACACTTTCGAGTTATGTTCTTCCCTCTTAATCTAACACTTTTGAGATTTATCATTTGCCAGGAGACTCAGGACTATAGAGGAAATATTTTCAAATCCATAGAAAGATATATATTAAGGTGTTTTGTGGTTTAAAAATTGGCTAATTGATTAAGAGTTTAGTTACTTGGTCTTGAAGATAGACTACTCGATATAGAAACTCTTTTGTTATGAGTCTCTTGCTTTCTTGATATTCATTGTTACTCGATGCTTAGACCTTTTATTTTTCACTATTTGTATTCAATTCGAATATGGTCAGTTCTATACATAGGTTTTCTGCCATAAACCACACACATTCACACTTTCTTCCTTTATCAAACCTAATTACTATTAAAACTTGTATATGTATTTGTAAGTTTCATTCATATACAGGTTACTAATTCGATGCAAAATGTGAATGTGTAAGAGAGCCTTATTATCAACTAATCCTTAAACATATCTTTTAACAATAAATTGTCATGATGCCCCAATATAAACACGTATGAACAAACACACTTACACACATTGTATTTGATCTCTTATTAAAGCGCTATCATTAGCTAAGTTTAACCACTTAGTAAATTGCTATTAAAGTCACAGAAAGTTAATTGTCCAAGTATTTTGTCGATTTCCAAATATAGGTATTCGATATTATTGTTTAAGTACTTAGGTTTTATATAACGCATTATTATCAACTTCCTTTATTAACATTTGTATCTATTTAAAGATAAGAAATCTTGTGAAAATTTTATATGAAAGAACTTATACTTTTCGCCAATGGAAGTGCGCGTGAGCATCACGCGCGCGTATACTCTCTCTCACATTAAAAACACCTAACTATAAGCTTCATTTACCTTAAATTAGCGTTATACTCTCAATATTTCTAGATTTTGTTTATGTTTAGACCACTTGCACATTAGTAAGATCTTCTTGATCTTCATATACATCCAAGAATTAGGAGTAAGAGAGCCTTGATTTTTCACTAAGCTTAGCCTAAAGTTTATTGTGTGTAGATAGGTCTCTTAATACACAATATTGACATGTTTCGCTCATAATCTCAGTCTTTTAAAAACAATATCTGTCTCTTCTTCAATTTCCACGCCCCAAGAACCTATATAAGAATCCCCCCTCCCCAACATTAAAAATCAAAATAACAATAACAAAACCAAGTATAGCTCTTGAGAGAAATGGATGAAGAGAAGCCTCCACAGCGAACATGTCCAAGGTGTAATTCAGACAACACTAGGTTATGTTACTAAAACAACTATAGCTTGTTTCAGCCACGCTACACCTGCAAGAATTGTCGTCGACTCTGGACTCATGGTGGGACTTTAAGGAACATACCAGTTGGTGGTAAAGGCCGTAAAACCAAGAGTCCATGGATAGATCAACCATCTGTTGAACAGGCGGTTCATGTTGAGACCCAACAGGTTAATAAGGAAATAAACACCTTATCAAGGACAACAAAGTCAGAAACAAGTGTGTGTGTGTGTGTGTGTGTGTGTGTTTAGATCCTTCTATCATGTGGAGAAGCATGGTCCTTAAATAATAACTGCTTTACCCGTTTTCTCCTTTTCATAAACTAATAATGTTCTAGTTTTTCGTTTATGTTTTCTGTTGGTTCATCTTATAATATAAATAACTAATTATCACCAGCTAGGTATGTGTCTTTGCTCCTTCATAACTAATAAGTAAGATATCTATGTGTTTTCAAATGTTCATGTAATGCTCTGTTTTAGTCTATTCTCTTGTTTATAAATTAAGCCTCATCACATATATATGAGATGCGTTAGTGTACAAAAATGGTAAATCTATGATTGTCTAGAATATTGAACTTAATTTCTACTATCAGTCTGGATTTCTACGGTAGATTGTTGTTGTTCCAGGGTCATAAAATTAAAATTAAGCAACATGTATCGGTTGGAGATTTTTTAACATGAAACAAAAGAAAGTGATGTCTGAGCCCAGGTAAAACCGGAGACCTCTCTAGTGTGAGACTAGCGTGATCACCGACTTTATCACCCAGACTTTGATGCAGTTCGAGTTTTGACTATTGAACTCTTAGTTTGTAAAAAGAGAATTCGGCCAAAAAAACATGATTTTGCATGAATTGTCAAAAGAAACCTAGACATATTGGCTGGCCAAAAAAACGCTATATTTTTGTTGACTTTTTCGTTTATTATTAAAGTTACGATTGACTGGCCAATTAAACACACACCGTTAACCCAGTTAACAGAAAATTTAGATGTTATTAAGTGGACGTTAATTTTGTCGTTAAATAATACGACTGCCTGTTTTTATCTGTTTGTCTGAATAAAAATTTGTGCTTCCACCACGCATCGAACTGCTGCACCTCGTAAGTAGTAATGGAGGTTTTGCCACTGAGCTTAATGGACTTATCAATAGATTGAAGAACATAATGTGTTTTAACATAAGACATCCGAGTTAAATGAATTAAAAAGAAACGGACCGCGTTTTGAAACGCCTTCACTCCCACCGACCCGCTAGTTGCTTCGACTGATTGAACGGCTTCTTCAATCCCACCCACCACCGTCGTCTCCACTCGTCTTCGACTGTTGAACGGCTTCTTCCACCGTCGTCTTCTCTCTTCGTTCTGTTGAAACCGTTGTCCTCCACAAATTCAACCTCTTCTCCACTCGATTTTTGTCAGTTGAACCGTAGCTCTCGACAAATTCAAACCTCTTCTCCCACTCGAACTAGAGTAATCGTAAATGCCTCAACGATCTCTTAACCTCCTTTCCATTTCTTGTCCACTTCGTTTTCACCATCATTCGTCTCTTAGGGTTTCACAGAGAAAAATCCCCAAATCGATTTGGGATTCTGAGAAATTAGGGTTACGGTTTTAATTTATTTCCATTATCGACATTTTCTTATCAATAAAAGAAAACATGTGTGGTCAATAACTCGAGAAGCACACTGGCTCAGTGGCAAATACTCCCTAAGTATATCGAGTGCTCGGGTTCGACTCAATCTAACAACAATTTTAATATCCCAAAACGACGTCATCTTGTGATTTGTTTTAAACAAACAAGTGGATGAAACGACGTCGTATTACTTAATGGCGGCATTTAACGTCGAGTTAACATTGTCTTAATTATTGGTTAACGGTGTATTTAAATGGTCAGTCAATCGTAATTTCTTAATAAACGAAAAAAGTCAATAAAAATTTAGCATTTTTTGTAGCGCAGACTAGAGTAAGGGTTCTTTTGGCAATTCGTGCAAAGTCCAGATTATTTTGGCCGAATTCTCTTTGTAAAAACCATTGTCTTTAACATAATAACAGAATGACAGTTATATTGTGGCGCCAACCGTTTCAAAGTCTCTCGCTTTGCCTCCAGTGTTAGCCATTTTGAAGTTATTTTTACAACTTTGCTGGTGGATCTGGGTACTTAGGCTCAACAAAAATGACTAAGCAAAAATGTTGGATCTATATAGCAAGGTCCCAATATAATCTAACGGGTAGAGCAATTCAAAACTGACGAAAGGAATGAAAAAAAAACACTATGCTCCTTAAAATTCCATTTATGAGGAATAATTTTTCTTTTGCTTATTCGTTCCTATATTTTTATTTCTACTTATTTCATTCCTCTTCTTTCATAGTGTTCCTAAAATGGTTACCTCTTCCTTCCTATTGTTCTTAGAATGATTATCGGTTAGAACCATCAACAACATGTTTAATAACATAATCAAAAACATATTAATTTTAAAATGTCTGAGCAGTTATCAAAAAGAAACATGAAGTTGTTTGTTTTAAGAAATGAAGAGGGAGCTTGGGTCTACTTTGAGTTTATTGTACTCTGTTTTTACATTGCTCTCTATTCAGACACTTCCTGAGGGAACAGATATTATTCTGGGAATGTAATGTCTAAACTTTATGTATCTTGTTTAAAACGCAGGCCTGTCCTGTCTTCTCTTTCTAGAAGCTTTTAGATGTGAGGAAGGAAAAAAAAAACTAAAGGAACGATATCATATACATGTTCTAAACTGCGATGTTCATCAAACAGATCTTAGCTGATGATGAACATTCACTCAAGACTCTGTAAATATCAGAACGAAACTCAAAGGAGTTTGGTTCTGTTGGTACGGACTCGATCCACTCTTTCTCAACCTTCTGGACATGTGAGTTCATCTTCATCACAGCTTCAAACTCAATTTTACCCTTCAATCTCTTGAGAAACTTCAATGTGAATAACATTTCTAAGTTCTTGACTTCAGATTCTTCAGTCACCTGAATCCCAATCTCCGCACCTTTTGTGCTCATGAATCCAACTAGCATTGGGTTGATGTAATGCTGCAGAGGTTGTGATCTTGTTTCAATGCTGTGTACCTATGGAAAGATGCCAAATTTGAAGGAGAAGTCAGAGAGGAACAAACTTTTCTTGATATGAGTTGGATCACAGAGATAAATCTATGAGTTTTTAGTTATCTGATACCTGAAGATAATCGATTCCTAGGCTGGAAAGAGAGTCTGTGATCCCATGTGAAGCAAGGACGCTCAAGACTCCTCCAGAGCCAACAGGGGACTTAAGTATCTCCCATGGTGATTTCATCAAAATTTTGTGCTTTTTCGGTTCCTCTGGTGAGCTACAAACTACAGGAAGTGTTTCTTCTTTGAGGAACCATACCTAGAACATGACTTTTGTCAGAAAAATCCTGATAGAATCTGGTAATAGAGAGGAACTAAAACCTACACCTTTTCTGATTCAAATCCAAAATAATCATTATCCTGAAATAAATTCTGCAGATCTTCAATGGCATGTTCAGGGGAAACTACCACGAGGGGCACACAAGCACGTTCTTCTTCCTGCATGTAACCCCATGAGTTATCTAGTATAAGCATCATTAAATGACAAAAAAAAATCATGATTTTGTATATCAGCTAACCTTTAGGAACCTCTGCTCATCATCAAGTAGTGTATGAAGGTACGAGACTGCACCACTCTCACCTTCCACTTGTTCAATCTCATGATCATTGAGAACCAAACAAATAGAAACTTTTCCCTCAGAGAATAGACTTTTCCCTTGTTGAAGAAAACTGAAGTTATCACCAAGTTTCTCTTTACTTGCATCAAAACCAAGGCATTCACGTGATACATTTAGAGTACAGTCCGATTCTCTAGCTTTCAGCGCATTGATTTCCTCAGTTACGTTCCATCTAATTTCATGAAACTCCAAAACGAAATAATGAGAAAAAACAGGCTTCTCGAAATGGTTGTGAAACTTTATTCAAGAGTTATTTACCTCTTCTTAGATGAATTCTCAATACTTTGCAAAGCTTTCTGAAGCAGAGTGGAGTTAACATCAAGGATATGATCAGCAAGCAAACTCCTCTGAGACTTTTCTCCGAACCTTAATCCATCAAACACATGCTTCTGCTCCAGTTCACATAACTTCTTTTTAGCAGCAATAAGCCGCTTCTGCTGCTTTTTTCTTTCTTTCCACTCCTGAAATGACCAGAAACGTATAGTTTAAGAGACAAAAGAAAGATATCAATGGAAAAAAGTCAATAACAGACTAGTCAATATGAAGGAATATGCCTCACAAGCTGCCTTCTTTCTTTCTTGGAACGTTCATCTGCTCGCATATTCACCTCAAGGAGTCCCTTGGGAGGAGTTATATACATCTCCCTTCTTTCTATGTCAACATCAGGAACAATAGCATCTACAAAAGGTATCCAAACAAGCTGGTTCGTCTTTGCACTCCCGTTGCAGACTTGCATGGATGAATCAAGCATGACATGTAGAAGATCATTTCCTCCATTGTCGAAAACATTAGCAACAGTTCCAACAAGTTGACCAGTCTCCTATATAAAAAATATAACTGATTCAGACTATATACTTTTAAGATTGACGATACAAGAGGCAAATCCAAACTAAACCTTGAGAAGAACTTTCATGCCTACAAGATCACGACTGTAGAACTCTCCATCATCAAGCTCAGGACGATCATCTTCCTCAGCAAGAAGAGTTGCCCCAACGAGTTGTCTCACCTAAAGAAAACATATCATCTAAAAAAATTGTATCTTCTGAGTCTCTCATGTGGATCATTTACACACTGACCTGATCAACATCATCTAACCCTCGAAACTTGAGAATCCAACTCTTCTGAGCGGGATGAGGTCTGCCTTCAACTAACTCAACCTCATCAATCTTATCTTGTCCCATCAATTGTTGTTTTAGCCATCTTCTACCAGGCTAATGAAGTCAATAGAAAAGGTAATGTCAAAGAGAATGAGGATTAAATAAAAACTCAAACTTAATACAAGGTTTCTCTTCTGTTGTAAACAGATTTACCTTGGAGAAACGTAAATCAGGAAAATCAGTGTTTGGTTTTATGCAAATCTCGCCTTGTAGGCCATGAACACCAGACAAGAACCCAACTTCAACCAAGTCCAGCTTACTGTTACTACTGGTTTCCACAGCTTCCTCAGTAACTGAAAGAGCACATAGAACCAATCAAATCAAAAGACAACAATTTATGTAATAATTCAGTTGCTAAAGACTTCGGTTTTAAAACCAAAAATTTCCAAAAATATTATCAACGAAAACACAAGAAAGAAAAAAACGAACTTAATTACCGGTGCTGCGAACGATGAAGCTACATCTTCCACGAGCCCCAAAAAGGCCGAAGTGACATGGACCACGAGACGAAGCCGAGACGGGAGGAGATAGTTCGAAGGTCGGGAAATGAAGGGAAGTATTGTTGGGATTGGATAGTTGAATTGGTGTGAAAGTGATTGGTGTCGAGGAACAGAGAAGCGCACAAGTTCTCAGCATCTTCTCTTCTTCCTACCACTTGAGTTGCAATGGTGTGTGGATGGATAATGACCAAGACTATTCCGCGTGTTTCAGTTAGTGTGACCAAGTATTAGCTCTTGTTCGGATCGGTTTGGTTCGGTTTATTCAGTTTTTAGATTATTCGGATTGGGACATTTAAGAACCGTTTAGGAATCGGGTATTTTACGGATCGGTCCGTATCGGATAATATCGAGTGGATCAGATTTCTATTTTCTTATAAAATCCGAAGCGGAATCGAAATATAAATAATTTGGATTTAAAATCCAAAAAAATCCAAAATCTCAATTTAGACCCATAAAAGAAACAAAAAATATTCAGGTAATTCGGATTCAGATTGTTGAATTTTTCTAAACATTTTATTTTTATATATGTAAAAAATTTAAAAGGAATTATTTTTTAATATATTTAAAATATTCAGATATCCATTCAATTCTAGATTCGATCTCGGTTCAGTTTCGGTTTTCCAAATTTAGGAATATAAAAACCGTTCAAGTTTTTGTAATTTATGATCCGGTTTTGGTCTCGGATTTTACAGTTCGGTTCCGGTTCGCCCCATAACCACGATTTTATTTTTGATTTAGACAGGACCGGTGGTCCGCCTGAGAATCAGTCCTCTCTTGACGGTCCAATTACAGCAAAACCCGAGTTCTAATTTAATCGTTGAAGTCGAACCAAGACCGTATAAAAACCGGTTCACATCGAAACACGTGATTATAAGATGTCTTTTACACTTGGAAGTGTGTATAGTTGATTATAGGTTATAATGTAGTGATTGACAAAGAAAAGTTCTCTGCAAAAGCTGTAAATTACTATCCATCGAGAAACGAAATGTCTCTAACGACTGATGAAACCACTTGTCACAGACTATACAGTAGTTGCAAATTCCAACTGTTGAAAAGATTACTTTCATGGGAAATCAGAGAGCCTGAGATTGGTTTTTAGCATAGCCCTGCTTCCTGGGATTTTCACTCGGACGACATCAAAGATCAAACACACTAATGAACTTTAAACTAATCACTCAGCACAGAGTATGTTAAAAACCCAGGAGAACAAAACAAGCAACTCTCTAAAATTGATTAAGAACATTGCTGGAACTGAGATATACTACATATTATTAATCATCTGTGAAGGTGTATGATATAAGTCTATTACCTACATGAAACAATGGCGAGAAACAGAAGACACGTTTGAATTGGGTTAAGATACAAACTGGGAAACAGCTTTTAGTATAAAGATTACATGGCTTCAGGTTAGGCAAACCAAATGGTTAGATAGGAAGGAAAATAAAAAAGCCAGAAGCAAAGTAAGCTTGTTAGAGTAAAAAAAAATGACAAGTAAAAACGGATGTAAGATACTTACTCAGTCATTTCCTTAATAGCGTATATAATATAGTTAAGGTTCGTTAACTCGTTCGATGATATCTGCACACAAGGCATGCAAAATTATGAAAACTTTTACGAGGATTATAGACTATATACATATATACCATGGAGTTGAACCGATGATCATCGCATTTTCAGTATTCCTCCCACCTCGAAGTAGGATTTCTTATCTGATTTTGGCAAAGGCCAGAGGCGCAAAGTGTAATAACTTTGCTTAAAAACCTTTACAATAAACCATACAAGCTGGATGAAGATTCAAGCTCAACTTCTGCATTATTAGCATAGCATTCTCTGTGTTCATATTACTGGAAAAAAAGCAGCTAAAAGGTTTAACTAATCAGTATAAGAGAAGTTTAAAGACAAAGACATGAACGCAACTGGTGTTAACATCCAAAATGATTTCACGCAATAAGAACTCATTTGTACACATCCATTATCTCAGCTTAACCAACTGTACATTTGTAACAAACTGCAAGATTTAGGATCTATCTTGGCAGAGAAGAACCAGTAATAGAATAGGATTTAAGCCCACAGCAACTAGTTCTTCTATTCAGAAGGTTCTATAAAAGCGAGCAAGCAAGGAAAACTTACTCTCACTAGACTCAGACGAGCTTATTCTTTGGTTACCTAATTAAAGACCTAAAAAGAGATAAGGAACTAAAATTAAGGGCCATTTTATGACTAAAATTCCAAAGAAGAGAAATCAGAATCTGCACTCGATGTATATAGACAAAAAAAAGAGAAGGAAGCTCTTATTCCTTGTTACCAAATCTCCTGCCAATGATAGGCCGGACATCATCAGCAACAGCCAAAGTCTCCAAGAAGGGAAGTATAGTAATCAAACCATCATCAGTTGGATCATCATACCAACTTTTGATAGGGATCCCGTTATTTATTTGCAACCTGTACACCTGAAACACATAAAAAGGACAAAGATTTAGATGATCAACAGGTAAACCTTGAGTGTCCATAACGCTTTAAATTTGTGATGAGAGATATTCTTCAAACAAAAGTTGATCGCTGTGTCTTTTCATGAAAAGAACAGTGTTAGTAAGAGTGAACAATAAACATAAAGAAACACCAGACATCAATGAAAACTGACAAGATCAATGGCAGATCTCCAGATGAAATACCTGCGGACAGTTGTCAATTATAGCCACTTTGGCCAAATCAAGACCCAGAACAGTTAGATCCTTGGTGTAAATTCCATCCGAAAGAATGCATGAGTCTCGATAAAAACGCTGCGATATGAACTTTCCATCTGGGTCCAGTATATCTAGAAGTTGTGAAGCATAGATGCTGTGGCTAGCCGTGAAGATAACGACATGGAACAGTTCGACCACCCTCTCCAAGAACTTGTACAGGTGTGGCCTTTGCTTCACGTAGACCGTGTTCTCTTGCATGTTGAAAAAGACTCTGAAGGAAAAATCTGCAGTACTGCACGATTCCAGAGTCGAATGAACCAAAGTTTCTGCATTTGAGAAAGAAAAAAAATATTTGATATGTTGGTTAGCACTCCCACCTTAGAGGTAAGCAAAACAGAAAAATCTAACAATTCAGTCATAATAAAGCTTCACCATAATTTCTCATCATACAAACAAACAAAAAATGGAAAATAAGTCGGTTAACATTCTGTGCCCAAACATATTTCAATATACAATAAAAATAAGGAACAAACTAATATGATGAGTGAGCTCATGATGGGTGATATCGTGAAAGGACAACTCAGACTCAATAAGAACCAGAGGAGGGAAGACATACCATCCAAATCAAGGACAAGGGTGACATCCTTCTTTCTTAGGGTATCCCTAGGCCAATAGTTGGATACAACATCTGATAGTTCCGGCTGATTCTTTATAAAAAGCTGAGGGTCAAAATCTTCAGCTTGTTCAGATTCAGCAAGATCCTCCGGTTGCATATTGTGTGACCTTGTCCGGTTGAATGCCAGAAATAAGTCATGGTTATCGAGAGTAATCATGTTGTCAGCATCTGACTTGACATCATCTGTGTTGGCTGCTCCATCTTCCAGGTAAGGTAGTAACATGTACTGCTCTGGGAATATGAAATGAGGGAATGGACTTATCTCGGTGAAAGCATCATTGTTTCCACTCTCATCAAACGGCAAGCTCGCAATAAGAACGTCAGAAATAAAGAAATCAGAAACGTTGCAAGTTTGGTTGTCAAAGCAAATCTTGTTGGTGCTCTCGTCGCCTCCCCACCTGGGAATTTCCCAGTGCACAGAGTTTCCTGCCGTAAAAACTGTAGACACAAAGTTACTATGTTTCTTGTATTAGAAAAAAGTAAAACTTAGATCGAAACTGCACGAGTAATAGATACCTCGATCAATTCCATCCAGTTCATCATTCAAAACAGGTGAAAATATTGTATCCGAGTTTGCTATATAGCTGCAAGCCATCTCCTGCACAAGAATAACAAAATGTTACTCATCTAGCATCTGTGAAACAAAAGGATAAAAATGAAAGTCAGCTGCACATATCAACTATTACCATTTTTGCGACAGAGTCAGAACCATCAACGGAAGATGCAAACTCCGGAGACTGAGAAGTATCTTCAACAAGCATTTCAGCGGACTCATCGGTTTTAACATCCCGAGCAAAAGCATCAGAAACTATAAATCATCAGAGATAGAAAAAGAAAACATCACCAAAAACGAACGAGAGACACCAGAAGATAGTTTAGATGATCTACTAAGTCAACAATTTGGATATAATACTTTTACAAGGAAAAACTTTTACCATGACGCTGTTTTGCATCGTCGTGGCAAGTAAGAGTAGCTGCTGTTGTCATGCTTTCCAAGTGCCCTGAGATTTTGGAGAGAGAGGATGAGTTTCTAGTAGTTGGTTTAGGTTTCTTACAGACACCAAGAGACTTGCTTGTCTTGTTCTTCATGTCTATATATGGCATTGGCTCTCTATATCAAACTATCAAACTGGTCGAGCAAGTTTATGTGCAAAGGAGACCTTATTGAAGGATCAAGCCAACAACATATGCTGCAAAAAAAAAAGAGACCATCAAAAAAAAAAAAAAGTCAACCAATCAGAAATAGCATTAAAAAAAAACAGAATCTTAAACATAAAACCCTAATTAATCTTCACAAGTAGGTCTATGTTCGTAAATCAATCGAAGACGTAAGCAAATCAATCAGAGAAACTAGCTTACATGATTTGATTAAACTACAAAGCCAACTCCAAATCAGAGATACTCTAACCTCAAATCAAGTAATGGTTACGCAAACCATGAATAGCTAATATAACAAAAAGTGTTTTTTTAGACTTTCGGCAAATCAAAATTCAAACTATAGCTTACCATAAACTAAACCCCACAAGAAAAAGTTCACAAATCAAAACTCTTTCTCCAGCACGAGTTTTAAAAGGACCAAAAATTTCCAGAAAACCAGGTGAAAATGGCGGATTTGTCTAAGAAAGTCCAACAATTCACGTCGGGAATAAGCAAAACAACCACATAATTAAGAAACCGAAAGTCAAACAACACAGGAACAAAAAAAAACGAAATATACAGAGGAAGGAAGCGATCTTAATTTGGAGAAGAAGACGAAGACCGACCTCTGAGAGAGAAACAGGAAGAGAGAGAGAGCTTTCTCTTCTTCTTCTTTTGTGTTTTTAATTGATTTGTGGTCTCTTTCTCTACTACTTGAGGAGGGGTCTCTCTCTCTCTCTCTCTGGGTTTCTTTCTCTCACATAACTTCCACGAACGGTCAATACTTACTTATGACGGCTCCTATTGGATCCAATCGACGGCTACGAATTGTTCCTTTGGTGGGCGCTTCTACTCCAATACAAAACGAACACGTGTGTTGTGTAACCAGCTGGACGATTCACACACGTTATTTGACGGGTGTCCAAGCCCTCCTACTTTTTTTATAACTTTCGATTTAAGATTCTTCTTTTTAGATTTTAAAATTTACGGAAATGTACTTAAAATATTTAAATGACAATGTATACTTTAGATATATAACACAGTGAGCCTGAAACAATTAGACATTCATGAAACTCATATGGAGGTGATAGAAGTGTCAGAAGAGTGTTCTCCGTCATGTCCTCCAGATTCTCCACTCTACAAGAACAAGCATATACTATTATTAGTTAAACTGTTTTAAGATGATACCAATAGATACAAAGCATTACTTTTGGTTTTGGAAGCCAACCTTTTGAACATCACTGTCCGTTGTGGACACTTGTGGCACAGAGGAGGGTCTCTGTTCATCACCTTTTGCTTCTCCTTGCAACTGTTGCTGCTGAAGATAGCGATGATACTGTTCCTGTTGTTGTTGCCATTGTTGCTGCTGTTGAAGCCACTCTTGTTGTTGTTGTTGCTGGAATTGTATTTGCTGTTGATTTTGTGGTTGTTGGCTCTGTTGCTGTGTATTGACTTGTTCCACCTGTTGAGATTGGGGGTGCTGAGTTCCAGCTTGAGTTTCGTACTGTTTGGAGACAAGATTTGGATCTAGTTGCGGCTGAGAATTCTGATTTGGTTGTGCTTGTTCAGGCAGAAGCTGTTGCTGTTGTTGTTGTTGTTGGTAGTAGTAGTAATTGTAATAGTAATATTGTTGCCACATCTGGTTATAAGCTTCATTGCTCTGCACCTGACCTTCTAGTTGGTCATTACTTTGCACTGGATTCTGAGGAATCTGAGGCTGAGGATAAGCGAAGGATGTCTGAACCTGAGCTGCAGAGCCTTGATGTTGGTTCGGCGGAAGTTTGGAGGATGAGCTTTGCACTGCTGCTGGATTGTCAGAAGAGGCTACACCCATGTGCTGTCCAGGAATCTGGGCTTGAGGATAAGCATTGGATGTTTGAACCATGGGATGCAGCTGAGATGCAGAGTACTGAGACTGGTTTTGCAGAGTCTGTGTGACTAAGCGATTGTCACGAGGAGCAACAGCCATCTGCTGGCTAAAACCTCCACGCCCAGTTGTGACTGGAGAATATGACATCTGGTGAGGTCTCTCCTGTGAGCGAGGTTTGGGATCTCTATGATTCTGGTTAAAGTCTCTTCTCTGGTACCTGTTTCGACTAGCTTGCCTGAGAAGCTCTTGGTTTTGGTAACTTTGGGGACTCCGAAAGCCACTAGGCTGGATCTCTATAGCATCAGATTTCACAGTATCTACTGAACTGGACGAGAATTGAGCTTGTTTGGCGACAAAACCATGTTTTGGCGTGGCTTGGATCGGTAGGCTTCCTTCGCGAGAGCATTCACCACCTTCATCCGACCTTAGTCTCGTAGACAGATCAATCTGTGACTCACAGAGCTTCTCCTTATCTGCAACATGATTGTTTTCTTCAACGTGAACTCCTGAAGCCAGAGACTCCATATTAGGCTCAATGTTTATATAGTCAGACCGCACAGCATCGTTAGATTGAGCACCATCAGAGTTCAGAGGCAAGTCTTTCTTTTCTTCCAGTGGCGAAACAACTGTGTTGCCAGTGCCTTTGTTTGTTGACTGGTCCTGATACAAGCACTCACGAGTCTTTTCTCTTTGTTGAATCAATTCTCGGAGTGAATTCCCTAAAGGACGGGACTCATGCAACTTGGCTTTAGCAGACTGTGGGAATAATTTAATGTGTCGACCCAAAGCCTTCCTCACATCACGTATGGTTCCAGAGAGGTCAACAAACTGCTCAAAATAGAGAGAAATTACTAATTAAGACCAAGAAATGAAAGAAAAGGAAACAGAAAAAGCCATAAGCAAGAGAGGCTACTTGATTGTCCCATCCGTAAAAGAAACCTTACCTCCATGTATAAATTTGAAATGTTCTCCTTGTCCTCTGCGCTCAGACCACCGGAGGAATCAGCCTGGTGAGAAATTTCTTTATCTATGATAGGATCTAACAAATCAACTTGTCGAGACCCTCCATGCATCATCATGACTCTTATTAGCTCCTGTTAGCACAAAGATTAACAAGGATTGAACCTTCAAAAATTTAACAGATGGTAGAGAGAAGAATTATGATCTCCAAATGGAGAATCTTTGATTAAATGTTTGAATAGATTCAAATTTCCAGTCATAAACACATGGTATGCACCTCAAGAAGTAATTTGCAGTGAGGAACTTTCTCATTGCCCTCTATCAGAATCTGAGCTGCCTTATCAGCACTGTTTGTTATCTAAAGAATAAAGTAAACAGTCAGATAAATTAAATTTTCAATTTATGCAACGAACTGAAGGTCTGATAGTGGCCCAAACAGTTCCCTGAACTCTGTATTATGACATTCTGATGATAGATGATTGAAGCCGTAAAAGCTTCATGAATCAAAACATTACTTACCATGTACTTGAGACGAGAAAATTGAACATACAACAGTGCGGTGGTTTCTAAGTTTTCTTTTCCAGTGAGTGTTTTCTTCAAAGCCTCTCTGTATGTAGTAACAGCCGCTTCAAAATTACCCTACATGGAACACTGGATAATCAGATACTCATCAAAACAAATGGTACAGAGTAGTGTATTATCCATACCAGACGCTTCTCCATGTTAGCCTTCTTAGTTACATTTTCAACAAAACCAACACCAAGCTCCTCGCCACATAGGGAAAGAGCAACAGATGCAGCAGATGCATCTCCGATGTGTTCCTTGAATCGTGCATTGAATAGATGGATAGCAGATGCATTCTACAATGAACATACAAGGACATTAAGTGTATGTGAGAATCTAGTAGCTCGTCCTCCTTGCTTCCATTTTTTGGATACACAAAAGCAATCGTAATCTCATATACCTTGACAAAAGTTTGTGATGCTCGAGCCAACGCAAAGTTAGCTAGCTCCCTTCCACCATTGCTTTCAACAAAATCCACATACCGGAACCAGAACTCGGTGTAATTAGCACATGGTATTAAGCATCTCTCATAAAGCTTGATAGCCTGCACTTTAAAAAAATTGAAAAGTTTAAAATATAAACAAGAAAGGAACAAAAGCCAAGTAGAAGAAGAAACCAAGACATTCTCCTACCCAATCAAAGTCCCCATATGTTTCTGCAAAGCTCAGATACTTATGCCAATTGTCAAGCTGATTAGTGTCCATCGGCTTTACATGAAAATACGGCCTGCGGATTTGCGTCTCAAAGCAGCTTATTTTATCCTTCAATTCCTGTGAATCTTGATAGAACTGTTCCCCAATTGACAAATATGAATGCAGTGCTTTTGCCACAGCCAAGCTAGAGGAAGGACCCATCAAGTCTCTTATAACTACAGAGATCTCCTCATCAGTGTAACGTTTAGGGACCAAATCTTCTTCCATGGGGTCTGAAGAAAGGTCTCCATTAACATCTATTCTACATTTAATATTCTCTTTCAAAGAAGCTGCAATCTTCCTGAAGCTGGAAAAAAAATACAGGGCAAGAATAAAGTAATGAAGAAACTTAAGCCACAGACACCCCAAGTAACAGAACATCATGACTGTCATTATAGAACTGTAAAAGGACATACTTCTTGTAATAGAAATGCAACTTTTTGGTTGGATATCTCAGGGTCCGGAGATATACATGTGCCAGTGAACTCCACTGCTTCTTACCCAAGAGAAACTCTATATATTTGTCCCAGAGAGCGCAGCAAGAATAATCTTTGCCAACAAATGAAAGCCCCCTCTCAAATAGCCTTTTGGATCTCTCCAAACAAACGCTAATAACAATGGATAGAGGAAGTCGAATGAAAATAGCAGTCTATCATCGCCTACATTACTCAAAGAAGAAACACAAAGCCTAACCATAAATTCAGATATACCTACAAACATCATGTGGATCTTCATAAGCAGCAACAGCGAAAGTGCAATAGTCCAGCCAAACATCTACAGAATAAGTAGCTGCCTGAATTGCTCGTTCGAAAACTTCAACAGCATCTTCAAGAGTGCACAACTGTATCTTATGGTAAGCATACTTCCTCCAATAGCCATGGCACAAGGGAAACTCCAACAAGAAAGCATCGTAGACTAAACATAGCTTCTCAATATCATCCTACCAGTAACAACTTCAACGATATCAGGTCCTGTTAGATGAAAAACAACGCAAAGCTTTCAACTTTGCAACAGATGAGAAACTTACTGGGAACGAAGTCTCTACTTCGGAGATTAACAAAGTCCAATCATCAAAATCAAGACTTCCACTTGAAAACGTTGCCTTTAGCTTATCATTATCAAGGAAATCTGTAGATGAAACTCACTGAGGTGACTTATTGATTCTACTCGCTTCTTCAGAGTAATGGCGGAATCATTCTTCAATAAGGAGAGCTTATGCAGAGAGAGAGAGAGAGAGAGAGAGAGAGTAAAATTAGGGTTTTACCAGTAGAGCCGTCTGATTCTGGAGGCGGAGACGTTGGTTTCATGCCGGAGACGGCGGTGCTAACCTCCGTAGTCACCATTGAATGACACGACTTCATAGTTTTGTTTCAGTCAGAGATTTCAATATGACTCCAGTTATTATTAGTTAGTCCTTGATGTTAGCTATAAATTGATTTACCTCCATAATCGTTTTGTTTGCTGAACACACCCATATTTTGGTAACTGCGTTTCAATGTTTCATCATGTATTTTATATACTTAACTAGATTGGCGTGGGGTGTGACGGAAATTCAAATTATACTTTCATGTAGGGTTGTTTATTTCAGATTTTGTTCGAATTTCATTTCGTTTTTTTGGTTCTTTAGTTTTTCAATTTATAAAGATCAGATATCATATTAAAACCATACATGCTTTGGTTTTGTTTATATATGTAATTTTTGGTTATTCGATTTTATATAAAAAACTCAAATAATATTTATCTTTTATAACATTTTGTCAATTTGATTTTGTATGATTAAAAATCAAATTTATTAACAATAGTATAATTTTAAAATAAAAATATTTTTATAATTTATTTCATTATAAAAAGTTTAAAATAATTATTTTAATTTTATAAAATGAAAATAAAATATTAATAATATCATAATATTACTAAATAGCTAAATTTTAGCACAAATGTATGTTCTTTACTTCAAAATAACAAATAATTCAAATAAAAGTTTTAATATCAATATCATATCAATAAAATAAACTATGTTATATTATCAATTATATTGTGTAATTTATATATAACTATACTGCTATATTTTAACTAATCTGTTCATTTGGTTTGATCGATTTATATATTAAAAATATCCATATTCTATGGGTAATTAAAAATAATATCTATTTGAGTATATGGTATTACCAAATCTAAACCATTTTTTTTATTCGGTTTGATTCAGTTTTAATTGGTTATATTTTTACCTGATTGAGCACCCTTAATTCAAAATATTAAATCGTACACAGTTTACAAAAATGTTTCTTATACTAAATCTTACGTAATATAATAAAAGTTTTTTTTGTATCCCCTATATATTAATCCTCGAGCATTACAACTTTAAAGTGTAGTCACTTGTCATCACCAGAATGACTTTCAGAATTCTTAGGAAAAATTTGGTTCATCTAAATATAGATTATACTTTTATTAAATTAACATGCATATTGATTAGTAATGCATAAAAAGATACTTTTACATTTTTTCCTTAAATAAAAGCTACATAATTATCTAATATGATTAACATATATGTGACAATTAATGTTTTGAATAATATAGATTTGATAATATTTTTTGTATCCTTCATCATTTTTGTTTAATTTATTTAAAAATCAAATTAATTATTTAATAAAAAATCAAGATTTTTTTTCTTGTGTGTTATATTTTGAATTTTTTAAAACGACTATAAATTATTAAAACAGTTAAAATCTTTGCAATGAAATTTTTCTCAGAACAATAGAAATATAGAAAAATATACAAAACTAACTGATGCATAATTCCAAAACTATTAGTACTTTTCCATAATTAATGTTTTGTTATAAAAAAATACAAATAATCATATGAATATAAAGTTTCATTTAACAGATATTCAGATTAAATATATATACATCTGTACTTTAATATTGTTTAAATCAAACTATATATCATATAAAATACATATGTGTTAATTATATACTTAGATGAAATATTACAACATATCTTGGTAGCCACGTTTGATTACAACATATTTCGATAGTTACATGTCATTACAACATATTAATATACTATCTGATAACAATTTATGTATCTTCCATCATTTTTTCCAATTTTATATTCTTAAAATAAATTTAACAATCACATAAGTATATAATAAAAATAAGATTTTTACTTGTATGCTATATTTTGAGTTTGCTTAATATAAAGTACTAATACTGCTAAAAATATACGTCGAATTTTTTTTATCAATGCTTTACTTTTTTACTGTAACAAGATACAAATGATCATAAAATCATATAAATATTAAATATCATTTAATATATATTCAAATTATATATATATATATAGTTGGTCTATCTAAATATAGATTATATTTTTATTAAATTAACATGCATATTGATTAGTAGCCGATAAAAGGATATTTTACATTATTTCCTTAAATAATATCTACGGAATTATCTAATATGATTAACATATATGTGATAATTAATGTTTTGAATAATAAATATTTGTTAATATTTTTGTATTTTTCATCAGTTTTGTTTAATTTATGTTATTAAAAATATTAAACATCATATTAACCATGTAATAAAAAATCTAGATTTTTTTATTATGTATTATATTTTGAATTTTTAAAAACGACTATAAATTATTAAAATAGTTAAAATCCTTACAATGAAAATTTTATGAGAACAATGTAAATATGGAAAAAGATACAAAAATAATTGAAACATAATTCCAAAACTATTAGTACTTTTTCCATAATTAATGTTTTATTATAAAAATATACAAGAAATCATAAAATCATATGAATATGAAGTTTTATTTAATATATATTCAGATTAAATAATATACATATGTATTTTAAAAATGTTTAAATTAAAATATATATCATATAAAATACATATATGTTAATTATATACTTATATGGAACATTACAACATATTTTGGTAGCCACGTTTGATTACAACATATTTTGATAGCCACATTTTATTACAACATATTAATATACGATCTGATAACAATTTATGTATCTTCCATCATTTTTTTCAATTTTACATTTTTAAACGAAATTTAACAATCACATAAGTATGTAATAAAAAAATTAGATTTTTATTTATATGCTATATTTTGAGTTTGTTTAATATAAATTATCAAGACTGCTAAAAATCTATGTTGAAATTTTTTGATCAATGGTTTAATTTTTTTATTGTAACAAGATACAAATGATCATAAAATCATATAAATATTAAATTTTATTTCATATATATTAAAATTATATATATATATATATATATATATATATATTTATTTATTTATTTATTTATTTATTTATTTCAATATCGTTTAAATTAATATATATATCATATAAAAAATACATAAAATGTTAATTTCAAAATTTACATTGAGTTGGAAGCCTCGGTAAATAAATATTCATATTAGTAAAAATATTATTTTTGTTATAGCAAATATAAAAATGTTAATAAAATCATATGAGTACCAAGTTTCAATAAATAAATATTCATATTATATATCTATATCAATATCATTTAGTTTTATAAATAAATGATTTATTTTGATTTTTATCAACTCAATTATTCAATATATTTATTATTGTATAATATGTAAATTAACAAAAATAAATAATAATATCTATAAATAATTTGTATACATAATTAATATTCATTCCGCGCAAGCACGTATATCTAATGTTATTTAATCATATCATTTCAAAATTACGATTCTTCATATCGAAGTGAGATGGTGAATTATAACAATTAGATAATATTATTGAAGCTCAATGTAAATTATATAGGTTTAAAAAATATCAACAAACATGACTTTATAATCAACTTTATATTGACGGTCCATGATCATATGTTTGGAGACTTATGACATGGTTTGGACGATAAAAGTTAATATTTAATAGTTATTAATATATAAATTTCACCCCGCGCATGCGCGCGGATAATCACCTAGTTTTATAGTTAAACCTAAAAATAATTTGTCAAAGTAGATCTCATCCTTTAAAGTACTTAATCGAATGTAATATATAATGTTTGATATATAACATCTTTGGAATATATACTTTCATATTTACCATATGTATGTATATTTTTCCTATATGTTAGTATATAGTTATGACGATATATTTTTAGAATCATATATACTTTGGTACAAAGACAATAAGCAAGATATTTTTTATTGAATAAAATGAGTTGTATATTGTCAAATACATATTTAAAGTCAACTTGTATATCAAGTGTATTGATTTGTTACTTGGTCTTACGCTTTCTTACTAAGCTAATAAAAAATTAACTAAATTCTAATAAACTGATAGACCATTATTTTGATCTGGTCCGGCATAACAAATAGTTGAAAGCGATGAAACATGAGAAATTGTTCATATGTCGTATTGTTGAATATGGGGAATATGACTAAAAAGAAAATGAATGTGAATAGTTATATGGCGTCTATATTTTTTTCACAGTTTTGGCGTTTATATTAAAATGAAAGATTCGTGTATTATTGTTAATTGGTATGTCCAGTGGCACTCTTTGTAAATAATCTAGTAATAGATGGTTAGTTAGTTATGTGTTGTGAGAAAGCCTATGGTGATGATATCTAAATCAAAATAGCATTTTTGTGAATATATTCCACAATTAAAGTTACTATTCCAAATTGATCCTCTATTAATAAGAAAGGGATTTGAATTTTTTTCCGTTCACCAAAACCATTCATTAATTAAATCACTATTATAATAAAAGTTAGATATTCTCCACTTCACTTTAAAAATTTAACCAATAGATAACAATCACTTGTCCAAATATAATCTAAATTATCATTCTTTCTTTAATTTTGGTCTCTGTAGCCAATATGCTTTCACTTTATCGTCTTCTCAATTTCTTCCTCCATCTTCTTCACCTTTCAGTTTCTCCTCTCAATAATTCAGCTATAATTGCATTCCTCTGATCAAAGAAAATCTTCATGGATCACTTCGACTTCCCCTCTCTTACCTTATATATGCCATGTAGCCATCCCATCCCCTAATATTGTTCAAACCACCACCAACAAACTGCTTCCTCTCAGAGATGTGTCTATTTCTTCTTGAATCTTTTAAAGAGATCTCAAACGTCGGCAACACCAAATTTGAGAGAATTATGAAGCACCGATCGTACGTTTCCACGGTTCTTCATAGTTTTATTTATTTGTTGTTTGGACTATTTACTCCTACTCTTTACCGTATCTTCGTGGCGGCTCCAGAATTCGAATTGGAACCTCAAAAACCATAAATTTGCGTGGTTTAGGAAATAAGTGTGTTTTAGTTCAAGAAAAAAAAAGACAAGAGGAAATAAGTGTCTTCTGATTTGTGCTATACTCTTTTGTATTTATGATGCACAAAGCTTGGATCCAGATTTATGTATTTGAGCAGAAAGAATGAGAGTACTATGACAAAGTTAATTTAAGTTATTGTATCTCAAAAGTATTTGATCCATCACCCCAGATACCTTTCATATTAGATTCATCACTCCATATATTTCTTTCGTTTTCAGATTTCTATCTTTAATCTCTTATGTTTACTGATGATTTAATGACCATTCCGTCTCATATATTGAATGATTTGATTTACCAAGTCACTAAAAACTCTCCCTTCCATAGTCTTATTTGGAAGCTATTGAAGGAGGGACATAGATATTTCCAACTGTTCGATCCTGTGTTATTGGGCAGCATGTGAAACTAGAGGAAGGGAAGCTATATATGGTATTTGGTCCTATCTTTTTGCTTCATCATTTGTTTTTTTAAAGAAATTTTAGCTTGAGCATGTCATATTTGGGACTCCTGTGCCACCAATTGGGATATGATCCAGAACCATTTGATGTTCTAAGGATACTATATGCAGACATTTTCTCAAATGGACGGGAAGTCACACTTACAATAGAGGTCCAGTTGATCCTGGTTGGTTTTACAAAAACTATCCACGATTCAAATTTTAAGTGGCAGTAAGGTGAATGATGGGCTTATAGAACTGCAGATTCTTGCTTGGAATCCCGAGTCGAGTCTCTGATTTGAAATCCAAACAGTAAATTCAGCGTATGTTGCAACGTTCATCTGTTTTCTTTCTGGGAAAGAGTTGCATTGAATTTATGTTCCACTAAGCTGAACATTTCAAACTCTTTTCCAGGTGGTTATATTACAGACGAATGAACAAGACTGCATCATGATCTCATGTCTTTACCCTTGGAAGACGAGAATAAAATTATCTTTAGGATGGATCACAAAGGCAAGAGAAATGTAATCAACATATAAGCAGGTATCTTGGGATTGTGATTCTTTATGCTATTTCACAAAAAATAACTTTTTGGACATTCTGTGAAACTCTTTTACAAATGTATATGTTTTTTTGGTATTCAAATATTCAGCTCCGTGGAGTTAGATGCAATGTTAAGTCTCCTGCCAAGGCATTGTTCAGGCAACCAAAAAAGAGCCTAAATTTCGTATTAACCATTTTAGTCAGAACAAGAGCGTAACGCAGCCATAGTCCTCACTCACACTTTTGATTGCAATGTAAGAAAAACTATTCAAAATGTAAAATATGTCTGTTAAAATTATATTCTCTGACACTGAAAATCACTGTGGATTTATTTAGACAATACAATTTTAAATATATGAGTTGAGGCTTATATGCTGGTTACACTGAAAATCACTGCCATTTCTGATATTGTCAAAAATATGGTCAGGTCTCTTGTGGTTGAATCAATAGTCTAATGAATTTGTGTGTTATCTATACTTCTGAAACATATGAGCTTCCACGCTACTTCAGGGGCATAGTTGGTAGTGTGGCGAACTGGATCTAAGACGACAAATTTAGTCTCAGTGGAGTCGACTACACCTCCCATCAATAAGCCTCTAAACAGCCTCCATGGTACGTAACACTTATCTCCTTTTTTTGTATGATTCTATAGCATTTTGAAAAGTTCCATCAGATATGTGTGAAACATAAATGTTACTTATAAATATGGGATGTAGCAGAAGACGGTGAAAGACCTTTCATCACTTTCAAATATCACATATTTGGTCGAGAAGAAGGTCCCTACATCTATATGTGGGATCAAGAGAAGGACGGGCTGTCAACTGATTGGAATAACTAGCCGATTAAATTATTTATGTCTTCATATATATAAATTTTAAAAGTCACGATTACCATATATTTACAATGAGACTTGGATTTTTTCAGAGACATGTTCATTTTCTCATTCAAAAAATATATGCCAAAGCTTTGGTCTATAGAATTGTTTTTGACTATCTAGATACAATATATGGAGTTTTTGACTTATTAGCACAAATAAGTATTGATGACTCAAAAGTATTTAAATTACACAATATATTATAAAGTTTTAAAGTTATTGATCATCAATTATCTAAACTATCGCTTGAAATGTATGGTACATCAAAATAAACTTTGGACTATAAGTTTTCTGTGAAAAGTTTTAAGATTTAAAATTAGTCAATGTCTTATGTAGAAGGATTTGGATCTATAAGAGTACGAATTTTATGGTAACATCATAAATTTTTGTATAAGAATTACAACAAGCTTATAGACATTATTAAAAATGTTTAAAGAAATATTGAAAAAAAAAGAATACAGAAAATAGTACTACATCACTTCATATAAAGAAAGTGGAGTTCAACGACAAAGAAAAAAAACACCCACAATATACCTTTGTTATGAAAGTCAAAAGCGCCGAAAGAAAAGAAAACGTGTGGAGCCCATTTTCACTATTCATACGCGTCTTTTATTTCTATATATATCGAGCGTTAGTTCATTCATGAGGAGAACATCGAGCTCTCTTCTCTCTTTGTATAAAATAAAACTTTTCTTCCCATATTAATATTCAAACCTCTCTACCGGTATTATTTTTATTCCTATTTAAAGTTTGTCGATTACAGAAAATTCCAGTTTCATCATAACACGTTATCAGCACGATCACTCTGCAATTCGGTAAAGTTTATATGTATCACTTTTACCATGTTATAATGGCCGGTATACCGCCTATACTATCTTTTATTATCAATTTCAATTCACTATAATTAATGTCAATATATATACTGGTCGGCCGAGCCGCCGTAAATTTATTTATTGTGAATTGGTCGGCTGAGCCGCCTTATAATTTATTTATTGTGAATTGGATAGCCGAGCCACCTTATAATTTATTTGTTATTGTGAATCGGTCGGTTGAGCCGCCTTATAATTTATTTATTATGAACTGGATGGCCGAGCCACCTTATATTTTATTTATAGCATAATATTGGCTTGGCTCCGCCGCCGCATAATTTATTTATTGCATAATATTGGTCTGGCTCTGCCGCCACATTATTTGTTTAATGTTTTGACAGAAATAATTTTATCACTAGAATAAATATTGATATTTGCATATTATGAATATTGTATAAATATTTGGTCGCTTAGATAAAATATTTTGAAATTTATTGATTCTGGTTGACTGCTTATTACGATATTTTCAGACTGATTTTTGGATCAAATAATTTAATCCCAACGGTCACAAAGAAATTTTTTTAAAATTCCCCCCTTTTTCCAACGGTCATGAACAGTGTTTTTTACCTATAAATATACTCATCCTTCATTCATTCAACTCATCCAAAACATTTCATCTCCTCCCAAATATTTTCAAATCGCTCTCCTCCAATTTTCGTTGCAAGAATGATGATTCGGCTATTTTTGATTTTATGTGCGATTTTTATTTTTACTTCCATGTATTTGATTTATCTTGGAGGAGTTAGTGCTGAAAATTTTGGCATTAATGTCTATTTAGCTTTTTATGCATTATTTCTCCTTGTAATTGCTTGCATGATTAATGTTAATGGCTTTTAAATATTTTTATAAAATTTATTTCTTGTAACCATTCCCGCACTTCAAATATTTAATGAAATAATAATTCTAATTGTGTTGTTTATTACTATTTGATTTTGGAAATCTAATAACAAACATGGAGAAGCTCCAATTTCACGCCCTATACACCACCGGTACCAACTACTTTTCGTGGGTTGCAAATGTCGAACTTTATCTTGAATCTCTTGGTTTATCTGAGACCATTAAAGAGAGTAATACTTCAACGCCTCAAGAAAAGGCTGAATCGGTGATCTTCCTTAGAAGACACCTTGATGAAAGTATTATTTATGAATATGCCAATTTGAAAGATCCTAAAGAGCTATTGAAGTCTCTGAAAAATCGTTTTGATCATCAGAAAGATATAACACTTTCACTTGCCCGGGATGAATGGCAAAGTCTGAAATTCCAAGATTTCGACAAAGTGATGAATTACAATTTTGTTGTACTAAGGGTTGTAGCCAAATTGAGATAGTGTGGTGAAACGATTACCGAATCTTAAAATGCTTGAGAAGACATACAACACATTTCACAAGAGCCACATCACCCTGCAACAACAATATAGGTTGCGGGGATATACTAAATTTTCAGATTTAATTGTGGCACTTCTCATAGCAGAAAAGAATAACAAGCTTCTCATGAAGAATCACATGCCTTGTCCGACTGGTTCCAAAGCTCTCCCGGAAGCTTAATTTCCTATCATGTGACTCTTAAAATTCCACAATTATACTATAAATAATTGTTATTTGTGGAAGATTAATGTATAATTATTGTGTGTTTAAGATTTGGTAATGATGTATAATATTATCTTATGATTCTTTTTGTTTGTCTCAGAAATGGATAAGAGAACAAACGGAACAACAACTACACAATTTGGTAGAGAAGTTTGCATACCAGATAGTGGCACAACGCACACTATACTGAAAGATAAGAGATTTTTCTCTAACTTAAAGTCAGCCAAAATAACTGTAAACACAATATCAGGTCCTACAGACTTGATCGAAGGAATTGGCAAAGCAAACTTTATGTTGCTTAATGGAACAAAGTTTTCCATAGATAATGCCTTATATTCTCCAAATTCTAAAAGAAATTTGTTGAGTTTCGAAGATATATATCTTCAAGGATATGATACTCAGTCTGCAACTGAAAATGGAAAGAAGTATATATATATAATTTCCGAGAGATCAGGCAAAAATCTAATCTTGGAAAAGTTCCCAGAACTTCCTTCTGGATTACATCACACTTATATTGATGTAATAGAATCACATTTTGTTATCAAAAGAAATCCAGAAAATGTTATACTATGGCATGACCGTCTTGGCCATCCAGGCACTACAATGATGCGTAAAATCATTGAGAGTTCACATGGTCACTCAGTAAAAGCCCAAGATATACATCAGAGTAATAAAATGCCATGTACTGCATGTGCCCTTGGGAAATTGATCATAAGACCATCACCAACAAAAGTTGATAAAGAATCACCAAGATTCCTAGAACGAATACAAGGTGATATTTGTGGACCAATACATCCACCATGTGGACCATTTTATTATTTTATGGTACTAATCGACGCATCCAGTAGATGGTCACATGTTTGCTTGTTATCATCTCGAAATATGACATTCGCGAGATTTCTAACTCAGATAATCAAATTAAGAGCTCAGTTCTCTGATTATCCAATTAAAAGAGTTAGATTAGATAACGCTGGAGAATTCACATCCCAAGCATTTAATGATTACTGTATGGTATCAGGGATTGAAGTAGAACATTCAGTTGCTCACGTTCATACGCAAAACGAATTGGCAGAATCCTTAATTAAACGACTGCAACTGATTGCAAGGCCATTGATTATGAGATCCAAACTCCCAACTTCTGTATGGGGTCATGCAATTTTGCATGCAGAAGCACTCATTCGGATAAGACCAAGTGCATATCATAGATATTCCCCGTTACAATTAGTATCTGGTAGAGAACCAAATATCTCTCATCTAAAAGTATTCGGTTGTGCGGTTTATGTTCCAGTGGCACCACCACAACGTACAAAGATGGGACCTCAAAGACGGTTGGGAATATATATTGGTTATGATTCTCCATCGATAATAAGATATCTAGAACCACAAACTGGTGATGTTTTTACGGCACGATTCGCTGATTGCCATTTCAATGAAAAAGAATTCCCAAATCTAGGGGGAGATAACAATAAAGTAGGAAAAGAAATCAAATGGAATGTGCCATCCTTATTACACCTTGATCCTCCTACGAAACAGTCAGAACTAGAAGTTCGACGTATCATGCATTTACAAAATATAGCAAATCAACTACCTGATGCATTTGCCGATACCAAAATGGTAACTAAATCTCACATACCCGCTGCAAATACTCCTGCTCGCATTGAAATACCACAAAAGTGTGGAATGGCAGTTGATACACGTGAATCAAAAACACGTTTAAAACGCGGTAGACCTTTTGGTTCAAAGGATAAAAATCCTAGAAAACGAAAGGAAGTTGAAAGGCATGATACCTCCGGAATAACAGAAAATGTTCTTGAGAGAGAAGATAATGAATCTAACGACAATACAAAGCATCATGAATCTGAAGAAAATCATGAGATTTCTATTAATTACATCCATAATAGAAAAATATGGGAACGGAAAGAGATGGATGATATAGATGATGTTTTCTCATACCTTTTAGCAAAGGAAATAGATGAAGAAAACGAAGATCCAGAACCAACATCTGTTTATGAATGTCAAAAGAGACATGACTGGATAAAATGGAAAAATGCAATCCAAGTCGAACTAGATTCACTTAACAAAAGAAATGTATTCGGACCCATTGTAATCACACCCAAAGATGTGAAACCTGTTGGATATAAATGGGTATTTGTTCGGAAACGAAATGAGAAAAACGAGATTACAAGATACAAAGCTCGCCTGGTAGCTCAAGGTTTTTCTCAAAGACCTGGAATTGATTATGAGGAAACATATTCTCCTGTTATGGACGCAATCACATTTAGATTCCTGATGAGCCTAGCGGCTAATGAAAATTTAGAAATGCATCTTATGGATGTCGTTACGGCATATTTATATGGATCATTAGATACTGATATCTATATGAGAATCCCAGATGGATTTAAGATGCCGGAAGTGTTAAGTTCCAAACCTAAAGGGTTATGTGCAATTAAATTGCAAAGATCGTTATATGGGTTAAAGCAATCTGGGCGTATGTGGTATAATCATCTCAGTGAACATTTGACAAAAGAAGGATACACTAATGACCCTATATGCCCCTGTGTTTTCATAAAGAAAACAACATCGGGATTTGTAATAATCGCGGTGTATGTTGATGATCTTAACATTATAGGAACTCAAGAAGAAATCCAAAAGGCATCAAATTATTTAAAAGGAGAATTTGAAATGAAAGATCTCGGGCAGACAAAATTTTGTCTTGGTTTACAAATTGAGCATTCTCAAAAGGGTATATTTGTACATCAGTCTACATATACAAAAAGAGTGCTAAAACGTTTTAACATGGATAAAGCAACTCCGCTTAGCACTCCGATGGTTGTTAGATCACTTAATATTGAAACTGATCCGTTTCGACCATCTGAAGAGAATGAAGAAATACTTGGTCCTGAAGTTCCATACTTAAGTGCAATTGGAGCTCTTATGTATCTTGCAAATTGTACTCGGCCTGATATATCTTTTTCTGTCAATCTTTTAGCAAGATTCAGTTCATCTCCTACACGAAGACACTGGAATGGAATTAAACATGTCTTTCGTTATCTTCAAGGGACCATTGATTTAGGTTTATTTTATTCTAAATATTCAAAAGGTCAAATGGTTGGTTTTGCAGATGCAGGATATCTTTCTGACCCACACAAAGCTCGATCGCAAACAGGATACGTTTTCACGATCGGAGGCACTGCCATATCTTGGCGTTCTCAGAAGCAAACACTTGTAGCTACTTCTTCAAATCACGCTGAGATCATTGCATTCCATGAAGCAAGTAAAGAGTGCGTATGGTTGAGATCCATAAGCCAACATATCCGATCGAGTAGTGGAATTAACAATGACACGACCCCAACTATTTTATATGAAGACAATGCAGCATGTGTTACTCAAACGAAGGAAGGATATATCAAAACCGATAAAACAAAGCATATTCATCCAAAGTTCTTCTCGTACACTCAGGAGCTCGAGAAGAAGAAAGAGATTGAAGTAAGATATGTCCGATCATGCGACAATGCAGCTGACCTCTTCACAAAATCACTCCCTACCTCAGTATTCAGGAAACATGTCCATAATATTGGAATGCGTCATCAGAAAGATCTGTGACTGTTCTTTCGAGGGGGAGCTTACGTGGTTGTACTCTTTTACCTTACTATGGTTTTTCCTACAGGGTTTTTCTAGAAAGGTTTTTAACGAGGCAACAAGAGACGTTAAACAAGAGACGATAGTGACACTGGTCTCCAAGGGGGAGTGTTATGAAAGTCAAAGCACCGAAAGAAAAAGAAAACATGTGGAGCCCATTTCACTATTCATACGCGTTTTTAATCTCTATATATATATGAACAAATTCGTTCATTGTAAAACACATCGAGCTCTCTTCTCTCTTTGTATAAAATAAAACTTTTCTTCCCATATTAATATTCAAACCTCTCTACCGGTATTATTTTTATTCCTATTTAAAGTTTGTCGATTACAGAAAATTCCAGTTTCATCATAACATTGTCATGTTATTTGTTGTAATTTGGAATTTTGGTTTATTAGAACGTAACTTATGTTTTTTAATTTAGACAAAAAACTCTGTTTTAAAATAAGAAAAGCTTTTTTACATTGGCCTATAATAACAATTATTACCTAATTACATCGAAAACAATGTAAGAACTAGATTATAATCATAATAAAATATATTATAAAAATTAAATAACATATAAATAAAATTTTAAATAAGATTTAAATAATACATATAAAAATGTGATGTTAGGAATAATAATATATTTTCATAATAACTTAAATATGTAAGAAAATATATTTTGGATAATAACTATGGTTTAACAAAAAAAATATTCATTTCACATTTATTCATCATCCTATATATATTTTAGAAAATAAAAATAATAAATTGCGAGTTTTATTCATTTCTAATTTAAAGTACTATTTATACTTTTATAGATATAATATTGTACTATAAATTATAAATATAATTCTCTAGTAATTATAAAAAGCCAAGAACAAAGGTTTCTTGATACTCAAAGCCAAGAAGAAGCCAAAGAGAATCCTTTTTGTTCGTTCTTCTTCGTTTAGAATGGCGACTGTGAAAAAAAAGCTTGACAAGTTCTCTGTTACAGATTCCTAGTAAAACAAAATGGGAAGAAAACGGAACAAAAGGCGCGAAAGAAGACGTATACGACTACTACGTAAAGGCCGAAGTAGTCATGGCGGCGGTGGTTCGGATGGTGCAGGGAATATTAACGGAACACTCCGAACAAGAGATCCGGGCAACCCTTCCACAATGCGATTTGAATTACTACGAAGCCATTCAACGTCTTGTTTTTCAGCAAGGTTTCTTCCTTTCTCATTTTTAAGCTTTAGGACTTGTTTGATTGAAAGTATAGCGAGAAGATGAAAGGAAGCAGGGTAAAGCACTACTGCTACTGCATCTTCTTCACTTGGTCCTAGGCCACCGACGTAAACTCTTTTTTTCTCATCAGAAGAGTTTCAGCAACGTAGTGGTACTGACAGCTACGCTTTGGCGCATGATGGCGATATGATGAACTTTCATTACTTGTGGCGCCCACCACACAACAACGTGCCATCTTCAGTAGCATTACAGCAACATCGTGGTACTAATAATGACGCTTCCATTTATTAGTCTATGGATTCAGTGTCTGCTCAGTACAGAAACAATACCCTGCCTCCGTCAGCTACCTCTAGTGTTCCTTCATCTCACAGTTCTGCTTACGATTTTGGCAACGCTGCAAACAACTCGAGGTTGGGGTATGAAGATGTCTCAAGCATTCACTTGCCATCAAACTCGAGTAGTGCCACTCGAGGGTGGGGTATGTCTCAAGAATTCACTTGCCAACATCAGGTGTGAAACCCCCTCCCCCATCAAATCTCTCTTAGGGTGTTTGAGCATTTGAATTTGTTCTCTACTACGCCAACTAAGATGACTTGTCATATATGTTTTGATCACAGGGTAGTAGAAGCTCAAACGAATGGACTATGGAAAGTGAAGACATTTACTTCATCCCGCATCACTGGAGGTCACCGAATTACAGACCTAGCGAACAAGAACGGGAAGGATTGGCTATGAAAGACTCAGAGCTTACAATGCATCTCTGAACCAAGCAAACAATACAAGTGATCCATCTGACCAAACCCAACAACGGCCAAGAGACGAGTAGTATAACTTTTCAGAATCAACCAAGAACTGATGACTTTCTTTCTAGTGTACTAGTTACAACATTGTAGGTAAAGAATAGTGCCTTAGCAAAAGAAAAAACTCAAATAACATTTGTCCTGTGGTTCAACGCCATTTTTTTCTTACTTTCATTGTAAGTAAAGAGTAATAACACCTTAGATATATAGAAGAAAAAAAGAGAATTATCTAAAAAAGCTTTTATTTTCAAATTAATATTAAAGAAAAAATGACTAAAATAGACTTTACTAAAAAATATAAATATAAATTTATATTTTTAGGTTAATTAATCAAGATTTAAAGTTTAGAGTTATGAGGTGGGTTTTTGGAGTTTAGGTTTAAAATTAAAAAAAAAATAGAAATTATTAGAATTTTTAAAATAAAAAATCTCTATTTCATTTTTTTTAAATCTATTTTTGTGACCAAAATTTCAAAATTGTATTTACCCATAAAAAAACTCAAATAACGTCTTGCCATCATTTTTTCTTACTTTCACTGTTTAAATGGCAACGACTGATTGTTTTTAGTGAAATAATCAAAATAGCACACAGAAAATAATATTTTTTTTCCCGTTTCCAAAAGACAGTTCATTATAAAAAGAAGGCCAAAGATTGAAAGATAGAGAGAGAGACAGAGAGGGAAAAGAGAAAGAGAAGGTTTCTGGATACTCGAAGCCAATAAGAAGCCAGAGAGAGAGAGAGAATCCTCGCGACTGTGAAAGAAAAGCTCGACAAGTCCTCTGTTACAGATTCTGAGTGAAGAAAATGGGAAGAAACCGGAATAAAAAGGGCGCGAAAGACGACGTAAACGCCGACGTGGCCATGGCGGCGGCGGTTCGGAAGGTGCAGGAAATACTCAGTGAACACTCCGAACAAGAGATCCGTACAATGCTTCTAGAATGCAACTTGAACCACAACGTCGCCATTGAGCGTCTTGTTTCTCAGCAAGGTAAAGTTTCTTTCTGAGTTTTAGTCAGACATGCCATTGCCTTTTCTTGATTAGGTTTAAGTCACGAGCTGTTATCTATTTCTGGAAAGACCCTAAAGAACACTTGTCTTCTTCTTCTTCTGCATTTATTTTGTATAGTTTCTGCTTTTTGTGTTCTTTGCGTGTTTGTGATTTCTTGTCCATCAAGTATATATGTTTCTGATAATGTTATGCTTCGCTGTGTTTGGTTCAGAGCTAAGGAATCGGCAAGAAACCAGTACTCAGTTGCCTGATTCATCTACTACTCTTGTTCCAAATCAAAGGTCCTTTTCATGTTCTACTTCTGTCCAGTGAATGGCTGTTTCACGCTTGTTACATTCCTTTCTTTATCTTTATCTTTGCAGTGATGTTACAAATGGTGAACCCAGGACTGTGCCAACTAGTTCCAGTGAAGCAGTTCCTCCCTTGTCCGTTCCATCTTCTAGGTACCAATCTTCTTGGAGTTATGGTACCTCTTACCAGAGAACAGTCGCTGTATCTCGCTTGTTACAACCTTCCTCATTCTAACCTTTTCTTTGCAGTCCTATAACCAGGAGTGTGCCAATTAGTTCCGGTGAAGCAGTTCCTCCCTTGTCCGTGCCATCTTCTAGGTATCAATCTGTTTGAAGCTGTAATACATCTGGCCAGTAAACAATGGCTGTTTCACGCTTGTTATAACGTTCCTTTCTCTATCCTTGTCTTTTCAGTGCTATAAAAAACGGTGTAACCAGGAGTGTGCCAATTAGTTTGAATGAAGCAGTTCCATCTTCTAGGTACCATTCTGTTTAAAGTTGTGGTACTTTTGGCCAGTGAAAAATGACTGTATCTGGCTTTGTAACAACATTCCTTGTTAATTTATTGTGTCTTTTGCAGAGCTCCAACAAACGTTAAAACTAATAGACAAGAAACTAGGATGATATCAGCTTCTGGGCCAACAATGACTGAAGTACCATCAAAACAGAATGTAACTAAAGCTCCTGTCATGGCTGATTCTCCCTTGTTGCATAAGAAGCCAGATGCTACTAATCCCATCTCTAACTCATTTACCAAGCCTGATGCTGCTAGACAAAGCATTGCTACTGCATCTCCACTTGGTCCTAAGCCACCGAGTTTCATGGCCGAGGTAAACTCTTTTCTTTTCTCTCACAAAGCATCAAATCTTTTCCCATCAAGTCTGATTCATATTTTGGTTTGATTGGTAAATTTTGCAGGCATTTGGAATCTATCCTAGATCCGAACCACATACTAATCAACAGGACATGAACCGGGGTCAGTTTCCTTCAGGGCAGTATGGGCGCCCAGCACAGAACAGGCCACCACCAGCACCACTTCAGAAACGTGGTGGTGGTAGTAACAGCAACACTCATGTTAATATGAAGAACTCTCCTCACTCGTTGCTAGAACAGAACGAAGCTTCCATTTATGAGTCTATGGAATCCGCTCGCATTTATAAGTGTTTGGAATCAGTGTTTGCTCAGTACAGAAACAATACCCTGCCTCTGTCATCTACCTCTATTCTTCCTGCTAACTCGAGTGGTACTTCTACTGGTCCTTCCACTCACGGTGCTGGCATGTCGAGTGGCAACGCTGCAAACTCGAGGTTGGGGTATGCAGATGTTTTAAGAAACTCCTTGCCATCAAATCCGAGTAGTGCCTCTACTGGTCCTTCCTCTCACGCTTCTGCTTACGTTGCTGGCATGTCGAGTGGTAACGTTTCAAGAACTCAGGTGTGGAAACTCATCAAATCTTTCTTAGGAGCCTTTGAAGTTGTCTCTACACCAACTAAGATGGCTTAACGCTTCTTGGTTTGTGGTTTTGATCTCAGGGTAGAAGCCCATTTGTGTGGCGTGAGCATGGAGAAGATAGTTACAGATCCATCCCGCCTCTTAACCAACAGGAACGGGAGGCATACTTTGAACGTATCAGAGCTGACGTAGCATCGTCTCAGGACCAAGAAAACAATAATACAAGTGATCCATTTGACCAAACCCAGCAACGGCCAAGAGACAAGTAGTGTAACTTTTCAAAACCAACCAACTCCAGAACTGATGACTTTCTTTCTAGTGTATTAGTTACAACATTGTAGGTAAAGAACATATGCTTTTAGCCTTCAAACTCGAATAACGTTTTGTCATGTGGTTTGATATCTTGGCATCATTTTTCACTTTCAATGTTTGCATGGCAACGAATGATTAGTTTTACTTAGTGAAATAATCAAAACTATATACACGCCAAATTAATATCTTTAGTATACTATTATATCAACATAACAGACCTGTTGAATCCTAGCTGCTTGTATATACATTAAAAAAAAGTTGTAACAAAATCATACACAGTCAATCATTAATTATCAATTATATTAAGAATAAGTCTGTTATTAAAATTGTGAAAGTCTCTGTCTTCTTCGAAAACTTTAATCGCATTCTTATATAAATATAGTACGACGAAAGTCAACTGTTAGAGAGGCTGTTGCTCTGTTTATTGTGTATCTCTCGGTCACGTCGGTTACTACTTGCTGCGGTTTGGCTGCTTGTGTCTACTTTAGCTGTCTCTCTAGCGTTTTTCTACTTGGCTGAAGCAATAAGGGATAAGAGGAACAAAGAGTGGGGGGAACAGAGTCCTTGGCCAAAACATGTCTATCTTTCAGTTACTTGATGCAGATATCGACAACAATGGCTACGTTTGATATCATTCAGTTTCTGTGCTTTTTTTTTTCTACTGGTTGTAACGTTTAGTTCCCGCTAGATATTTGAATTTTGTTGCATTGCCTTAGAATTCACGTTTGATGTTAGTTCCAAAGTAGACATGGCCATTCGGCCTATAGTTCAATTCGGGTCAGTCTCATCGGATCCATGTCTTTGGAGTTTGAAAGATTTAACCCATACCCATAAATTTTCCATTTGATTTCGGATCGGTTTCAATCCATTCCAGTCAATTTCAATCTAAATTTTTACAACTATTTAATATTATTTTAGAACATTGGATGGTTTGGTTCGATAATTAGTACTTGTGAGAACCGAAATTTACACTGTCGATTTTATTTTTCGTAAATGGAGGAAAGTGAAGAATGCCTTACTTTCCTTGAGGTCTGGATTCTCTGCGAAAATCAACGATAAGTGATCAAATAAAGTGCGGAAAATAAGAAAAATACAACAAAACAAATTTATAGAAAAACTAGATCTTTATTACGAATCCGCGTAAGAGTGTTGCGATCATTACAAAAAATTTTAAAAGCTTGGCCGCAAGAGCTGTCAGCGAGTTCTCTAGTTCTAGCCACCTAAAACTTTAAACCTAGATGAGTCGCAGCTCGATAACAAAAGACGAAAAAAATACGAAAAAAGTTTTGTTGATTTCGGACTGAATCTTATGAAAGACTGCCTATGTACCCTTTTCGAGGATCAAGCCAAACTGGTTCAGTTAAAAGAATAGAACAAAAAATCGAACTACCTTTACGAGTTCGTCTAGTATTTAGAGTGCAAGAGATAGAAAAATAAGCATGTTGAGAATAATGCGTAAGGTTTCTAAGTACAAAAAGTTCTAAGAGCTCTCCAAACTCATCTATGTGCTCCTTACCTTGACTTCTCTTATATATGCCTCCAAGGTCGGTCGTGTTTCCTCTTCTGCCCCCCCATTCAAGTCTATCTTATCGGGCTCATTCTCATCCAAAATTTTAAATGGGCCCTTTGTTGTGTGTTTAGACCTTTTCGGGCCGTTTTATGACTTAAGCGTTTTTACGATTTCCTTCGGAGAGATCGCTTTTCATACAATGTTATTTTCCGTATTGTTGGTTCCACGAATTAATAAAACCATTCGTATAGTAGAGATAACAATAATGTTGAGTTAACCGTTATTGTTTTATACGATTGATTCGAAGTTCTTACGAGAAAACTTATCCATGTTATTTTCCTCGTAAGATTTTAACGGTGTTTCCAATTGACACAAAACAAGAGACAGTTCAGTCAAGACTCGAAAGAGAGAGTTTTGGGGACGAGACGAGCGAAAGCTGTGTGAGCCAATGGCAACGAGAGGAGACGGCATGGTCGCCAGATGGAGATGAGAGGGAGAGAGTGGTCGCCTGAGGGCGACGAGAGAGTGAGAGAGTGGTCGCCCAAGGGCGACAATAGAGTGAGAGAGTGGTCGTCCAAGGGAGATGAGAGAGAGAGAGAGTGTGAGAGTGATCTCCTGAGGGCGGCGAGAGAGTGAGACTATTCGCTCAAAGGCGACAAGAGAGTGAGAGTGGTCGCTCGAGGGCGGCGAGAGAGTGAGAGTGATCACCCGAGCGCGACGAGGGAGTGAGAGTGATCGCCCGAGGGCGAAGAGAGAGTAAGAGTGGTCGCCCAAAGGTGAAGAAAGAGTGAGAGTGGTCGCTCGAGGGTGACGGGAGAGTGAGAGTGATCGCCCGAGGGTGACGAGGGAATGAGAGTGATCTACCGAGGGAAAAGAGAGAGTGAGAGTGAGAGTGGTCCCCCCCAGGGCAACGAGAGAGTGAGAGTGATCGTGCGAGGGCGATGAGAGAGTGAGAGTGGTCGCCCAAGGGTGACGAAAGAGTGAGAGTGATCGTCCAAGGTCAACGAGAGAGTAAAACCGATTGCTCGAGGGCGACAAGAGAGTGAGAGTGGTCGCCCGAGGGCGACGAGAGAGTGAGACATTGTCTGGTTGCCATGAGGCGACAAGAGAGGGAGACAAAGTCTGGTTGCCATGAGTCACGAGACTTTGAGCTGGTCCTGTTCCCCGTTTGTGACTAGGCACTGAGATAATCCGGACCATGAGGTGATATGATACGGTTTTTCTCGTTTTCTTTTATTTGGAGAAGAGAAATCATTCCCGCGGTAATTTAAGAACATTGATTTTGTCGTAACCGATTTTGACTTCAACAATACCCAAAATTAGGCCTGGGCGTTTGGGGGCCCCGTCGGTTTCGGTTCGGTTTATTTGGATTTTCCGGTTTTTCGGTATTATGCTCATAAGTCCCATTCGGGTTTTACTAATTATCAAATCGGGTTCAGTTCGGTTCGGTTTCTTTCGGATTCGGTTCGGTTCGGATCAGATTGTAACCAAAGTTTAAAATCGTCCAAAAAAATATTTTTTAAACTTCAAAAATTGACAATAAAAAAGTTAAAATATATAAATTATTCACCAATCTAATTAAAAACTAATTAAACTATCTTAATTAACTAAAACATATTCAAAATATTAAATAAAACAAATTACAAAAATATTTTAAATACTCTAAGATATCTAAATCACCTTAACATATATAAAAACATTAACATATTTAACTAATTTCATATATCTTCGGATCCTACTTCGGATTTTGGTTCAGTTCGGGTTATAACCAAACTCCAAAGTACTAAGCTCATAAGTCCCGTTTGGTTATTTTTATATAACAGTTCGGATCCGGTTTCGGTATTTTCGGTTCGGTATAGGTAGATACTTCGGGTTGGGGTAAAAACGCTCAGGCCTACCCAAAATATCCGAAGATTCGAAAATATCCGAATACCTCAAAAATACCAAAAAAACAGTAAAAATATTGAATACTCAATAATAAAGAAAGAAAAGTAATCTAAAAATCTAAAAATTTATTTGAAAACCTGAAACTGTATCGAGTTCAAAATTTACAAATATATATGAAATACCAAATATACCAAGAGTGATACAATGGATCTTAATCTCAGCATGTCATGCAAACAAGAACCGTTTGATATACCAGAACACATATCCTCTCTACACAAAGTAGCAACCAAATAAGCGCAAGGAATTTTCAAAGTGACAGAGAACCATACATGTTTGGTTCTAATATAGAAGTTTAGTTCCTCTTACACAAAGTAGCAACCAAATAAGCGCAAGGAATTTTCAAAGTGACAGAGAACCATACATGTTTGGTTCTAATATAGAAGTTTAGTTCCTCTTGCCATCTCTACAGTAATAGAGTCACGTGTACCCTTCATCACATGCTGATATGTATCGAACATGTTGATCATGTTGTTTATCACCATGTTGTTCATCACCATGTTGTTCATATGTTTCCACTGTTTCCCAATGTAATAAGCCACAATTAAGTTTAAAAACCTAAGCAAATAAAATTTTATTTTCAATGGTGAAACAAATATTCCTAACCCAAAACTTACTTTGCAACCAAAATGTTTATTTTCTATTGACAAGCCCTTACAATTATGCCTGCAGTATCTAGACGTATTTGCAAATATGTCCTCATACTTTTATGTATTAGATTTAAAAAGCATGAAGTTTCATAATTTATAATATTTACCATAAATTTACTACACGGACTTCTCAGACTGGGATGGAATTGATGTTCAATGTGACAATGTCGATAATTTATTGGATAAAGTTTGGAAAGTAATGTCTTTTATATACTTTAGTTTGAATATATTTTTTCCCCTTCCCAAAACCGTTCATTAAAAAACGGAGAGAGAGGGAGGGAGAGAGAGAGAGAGAGAGAGAGGGAGAGAGAGAGAGAGAGAGAGAGAGGGAGAGGGAGAGAGAGAGAGAGAGAGGGAGGGAGAGAGAGAGGGAGGGAGGGAGGGAGAGAGAGAGAGAGAGAGGGAGGGAGAGAGAGAGGGAGGGAGGGAGGGAGAGAGAGAGAGAGAGAGAGAGAGAGAGAGAGAGAGAGAGGGAGGGAGGGAGGGAGAGAGAGAGAGAGAGAGAGAGAGAAGGTTTCTTGGTACTCCAAGACAGAGACAGAGACGGAGAATACTTTTTGTTCGTTCTTATAAGCTCGACCAAGTCCTCTGTTACAGATTCTGAGTTTAAAAAAAAATGGGAAGAAAACGGAATAAAAAGCGCGCGAAAGACGTAAACGCCGACGTAGCCATGGCGGCGGCGGTTCGGAGGGTGCAGGAAATACTCAGTGAACACTCCGAACAGGAGATCCGTACAATGCTTCTAGAATGCGAGTTGAATCACTACGAAGCCATTGAGCGTCTTGTTTCTCAGCAAGGTAAAGTTTCTTCCTTTCTTTCTTTCTTTCTTTCTTTCTTTCTTTCTTTAATACGGATCTTGATTCATAGAATTAGCCTAAAGTTAACTGATTTGTGATTCTTGTCCATCAAGTATGTTTCTGATAATGCTGCCTCTCTGTGTTTGGCTCAGAGACGAGTAATGAGCAGGGAACCAGTACCCAATTGCATGACTCATCTAGTACTCTTGCTTCCAATCAAAGGTTCTTTTCATGACCATTTGCTGCTACTTTCTTGTGAAATGCCTTAAGGTTTTCTTTTTTTTTTTTGCAATTGTCTTGCAGTGATCTAACAAATGGTGTAGCCAGGAGTGTACTAACTAGTTTTAATGAAGCAGCTCCTTCCTTGCATGTGCCATCTTCTAGGTATCAATCTGTTTGATGTTGTTCTACTTCTGTCCAGTGAACAATGGCTGTTTGACGCTTGTAATTACATTTCTTGCTCTATCTTTATCTTTTCAGTGATGTTACAAATGGTGAAACCAGGAGTGTGCCAACTAGTTCCAATGAATCAGTTCCTCCCTTGTCCGTGCCAACTTCTAGGTATCAATCTTCTTGGAGTTGTGGTACCTCTTGCCAGAGAACAGTGGTTCGCTGGTTACAACCTTCCTCATTCTAACCTTGTCTTTGCAGTGCTATAACGAACGGTGAAACTAAAAGTGTGCCAATTAGTTCCACTGAAGCAGATCATTCCTTGTCTGTGACATCTTCTAGGTATCAATATGTTTGAAGTTGTGGCACTTGTGTCCAGTGCACAATGGCTCTATCTCGCTTTGTAACAACATTCCTTGTTACTTTCTTGTGTCTTGCAGAGCTCTAACAACGGTTAAATCTAAGAGACAAGATACTAGGATGATATCTGCTTATGGGCCACCAACGGCTGAAGTTTGGAGGGGTTTACATGTACCATCAAAACAGAATCTAACTAAAGTTCCTGTCATGGCTGATTCTCTCTTGTTGCATCAGAAGCCAGATGCTACTAATCCCATCTCTAACTCCTTTACTCAGCCTGATGCTGCTAGAGATCCTCAAAACTCAGCTTCAAGACAAAGCATTGCTACTGCGTCTCCACTTGGTCCTAGGCCACTAACTTCCATGGCCACCGACGTAAACTCTTTTTTTTTCTCTCTAATAAAGCATCAAATCTTTTCTCATCCTCAAAACAACTTGTCTGATTCATAGTTTGGTTTGCTTATAAATTTTGCAGGCATTTGGAACCTATCGTATCTCTGAACCACATAATAATCAACAAGCCATGAATTGGGGTCAGTTTCCTTCAGGGCAGTATGGCAATATGATTAACTCTCCTTACTTGAGGCGCCCAGCACAGAACATGAACTACGACATGCCACCATCAGCACCAATTCAGAAACGTGGTGGTGGTAGTAACAGCAACACTTTGGCGCATCATGTTAATATGATGATCTCTTTTAGCTCGTTGCTAGAACAGAACGACGCCTCCCTTTATCAGTCTCTGAATGCACCGTTTACTCAGTACAGAAACAGTACCTTGCCTCTGTCAGCTACATCTAGTGTCCCTTCTTATCATGGTTCTGCTTACGCTTTTGGCATGTCGAGTAGGAACGCTGCAAACTCGAGGTTGGGGTATGAAGATGTCTTAAGAAACTACTTGCCATCAAATTTGAGTAGTGCCTCTACTGGTCCTTCTTATCACGGTTCTTCTTATGGTGGTGGCATGTCGAGTGGTAAAGGTTCAAACTCGAGGTTAGGGTATAAAGACGTCTCAAGAAATCACTTTCCATCAGTTCCACATCAGGTGTGAAACCCAACTAATCTCTCTTAGGGTGTTAAACATCGATGACTTGTCATATAGGGTAACACTTTGTATTTTTTATTTATTTTTGGTTCGTGGTTTTGATCTCAGGGTATGAGCCCATTTGTGCGGCGTGTGGAAGGAGAAGATAGTTACAGATCCCTCCAGCCTCATAGCCTACATGAATAGGAGGGTTACTTTGAAAGAAACAGAGCTTACTTAGCAACTCTGGGCCAAGCATACAATACAAGTGACCAAACCAAGCAGCGGCCAAGAGACAACTAGTAACTGGTACAAATCAACCTACTCAGAACTGATGACTTTGACTTTCTTTCTAGTGTATTAGCTTCATTGTATGTAAAAAGGATAATGCTTTAGCATTGGTAAAAAAAAACTAAAATAACGTTTGTCCTGTTGTTCGATTGCCATCATTTTTTTTTACTTTCAATGTTTACATGGCAACGATAGTTTTGCAGTTTGACCAGATTGTCCTAACCCGTTATTTACAACGACTTTAACAACGATTCATGTTTTCATGTAGTGTATTGAATGAAAAATTGATGGCAAATTTTTAAATAAAGCAAGATCATATGTTTTCCAGTTTGACAAGCAAATGTGTCATTCACGTCCACGCGTCTTTTCAATGTTTAGTATCAAGAGTTAATTGGCCAATACACCCCAAATGGGGGTCTATACTAGTCACTTGCCCATGATGGGATTGATTTATTTTGTCTGACCAAATTGCCCTTCTTTCTCTCTCTCCTTTCTTCCTGCATTTACATGTGGGTGTGTCAGTTTTTTTTTTCATTTTCGTTATCAATGCTCTTCTCTCCTCTTATCATTTTCAAAATGAATTACATGCAAAATAAATATGTTAAATATTTTTGAGTTCACTTTGATTCTTAAAAATCTCTCCAATCCCTAATTATTTTACAAATCTCTATCATTCTATATACAATTAAATTTTAAATTTCATTATATTTTTCATAAGTGGATTTGAATCCTCAATTTTTTGATGATATCAATTTTCTGGGTTTTAGATTCGACGTCGTGTTAGCGGTTAACAAATATTGTAGACGTTAACAGAAGTGTTAGTTGTTAACAATTATTTTTACGCTTCGCGTTAATAAATGTGTTCGCTGTTAACAAATATTGTAGACGTTAACAGAAGTGTTAACTGTTAACAATTATTTTTACGCTTCGCGGAAATGAATGTGTTGGCTGTTAACAAATATTGTAGACGTTAACAGAAGTGTTATATGTTAACAAATGTTTTTACGCTTCGTGTTAATGAGAGGAAAGAGAAAGGGCATTCTCGACATTTTTTTGCCAAATGGTTGTGTCAGTGTCCTTCATGTCCAATCAATGGTATTTTGCTAATTTGAGCTTTAAATATGGGTAGTTCACTAAATCACTCTAGTATCAATTGAATGATTGGTGACAGCTGCCCCCACACTTTATTATAACATCACACTAATTCATAAGGTGAGTTCACGCATGATTGGTCTAAATAATTGTGAAATATCAATAGTCGTTCATAAGGTACGGTCAGTTATAATAATAATTTTGATCTTTATAATGACTGAGCCGGTGTTCAAATAAGAGCAATCCAAATGGAAATATCTAATTAAGTATCTAGCTACTAAAACAGTAAAATTTTTTGAAAAAGGAAGAGAGAGACAAAGAATGGTTCTTGTTTCTGAAACTCAAAAAAGAATCCAACATTCCTTTTGCCTATGTATTCCTTTATGATTAACTACATTATTATTTTTTTAAATTATTAATTATTATTATTAAACTCATTTAGAAACCCATGAACACATACTCAACGTTGGAACTGCTCTAGTAGACGGAACTGATACCAAATTACCATTGAGCAGTTTGGCCTTAGAGCACAATTAAAGGAGATCCTTAAGTGGGTTTCTTAAGGTATGGGACCCATAAACAGTGTAAGAACCGGTTACAAAAACTATAAACTAAGAACCAGTTTTTAAGAGTTTCTTACAGTGTTCACGGGTCCCACTGACACGTGTCAATTCACGATTGATTCACTTTAAAAAAAAAAAAAAAAAAACAAAAAACTAAGAAACCCAATGAATTTCTTAGGGTTAGTGATGGCCTTAGAGCATATTAACCATGGCTCTTAGCCGTGGTTCTTAAAAAAAACTAATTAAATATGATGTAGGGCCCATAATAAATTAAGAGTTGCCTCTTAGACCATGTTTATCAGCGTCTCTTAGAATGAGGTTCTTAACTAAATTTGACTTTTTTTTTTTTTTTTAAATTTTTTTTGTTAAGAGACGGCTCTTAAGACTCTTATTTAAGAGACGTCTCTTAGGTTTTCTTAGTTAAAAGTTAAGAAACGTATTTTAGAAAAGTTAAGAACCTCTGCTAAGAGACCCTCAATGAACCTGCTCTTAAACTTCTTCTCTAAGAGGTGACTCTTGGAAGGCTCTTGCACTATTCGCGGGCCCCACCGACACGTGGCGGCCCGCGTTTCGTTTATTTTTTTATTATTATTTTTTTTTAAATCCAAAAAACAAAAAACAAAATAAAGTTAAAACCATTTTGCACCTGCTATTATATATAAAAAAAATTGTTATAACAAAACCATAGAAGCTATCCCCCAATATCGTGTCAATCAAAATATTACTTTTTAAAATCAGTCAGTTATTAAAATGTAAAAGTCTCTGTCTTCTTCTTCAAATGTTGATATAACCAACCCTCCAAAGATCAATACATTCTCAAGCAACCTCCACAAATCTATCAAAGTGATGGCCAACGAGGGATGTGCCAGTAAAGATACTGACTCCTTACTCCAACACTTGGTTAGCCCTAGAGTCAACCCACCGGAGCACAACGACGTCGCGGTTCCGATGCCAATGACGCCACATGACGGTTGTGTATGGAGATCAGGCTTTAAAGACATTCCCTGGTTGGGTTCTTGCTGCGGTTTGGCTGTTTGTGTCTACTTTAGCGGCTGCTCTAACGCTTTTTATTTTGGCTGAAGCAGTGGCGCGTAAGAGGATGAGAGAGCGGCAGAACAGAGTTCTAAGCGAAAACATGTCTATATGTGACCTCTTTGCTGCAGGTATCGAAAACACTGGCTACGTGAGGTATCATTATCATTCAATTTATCAGCTTAAAATTTGAATCCATTTTTGTTGCATGCCTCCTTATAATTCAGTTTTGATGTTAGTTCCAAAGTTTCATCCTTGTTCATGCTCTTGAAATCATTGCATTCATATACTCTTGAATTTTTTTTTGTTGTTGTAGAATTAGGAAATATGTTTTATTATCCCCTATATATTAATCCTGGAGCATTACAACTTTTAAGTGTAGCCACGTGTCATCACCAGAATGACTTTCAGAATCCTTAGAAAAAAAGTTGGTCCATCTAAATATTGATTATACTTTTATTAAATTAACATTTGTATTGATTAGTAGTGTATAAAAGGATAATTTATATTCTTTCCTTAAATAAAAGTTACGAAATTACCTAATATGATTAACATATATGTAATAATTAATGTTTTGATTAATAAAGATTTGATAATATTTTTTGTATCTTTCATCATTTTTGTTTAATTTATGTTATTAAAAATATTAAACAATCATATTAACCATGTAATAAAAATCTAGATTTTTTTCTTATATGTTATATTTTGATTTTTTCAAAAAGACTATAAATTACTAAATCAGTTAAAATCCTTACAATGAAAATTTTCTGCGAACAATGTTTTTTATTTTATTTTTGAACGTTATAACTTTTAAGTGTGACCACGTGTTATTATATATTTTAAGGATGATTCTCAGATTTCTTAAAAAATAAATTGGTATATCTAAATATATATTATACTTTTATTAAATTGACTATCAAATTGATTAGTAATGCATAAAAAATATTCTTCATTCTTTCCTTAAATAAAAGCTACGGAATTACCTAATATGATTAACATATATGTGACAATTAATGTTTTGAATAATAAAAATTTGATAATATTTTTGTATCTTTCATCATTTTTGTTTAATTTATGTTATTAAAAATATTAAACAATCATATTAACCATGTAATAAAAAATCTATATTTTTTTTCTTATATGTTACATTTTGAATTTTTCAAAACGACTATAAATTAGTAAAACGGTTAAAATCCTTAAAATAAAAATTTTCTCGGAACAATGGAAATATGGAAAAAAATACAAAATAACTGATGCATAATTCCAAAACTATTAGTACTTTTTCCATAATTAATGTTTTATTAAAAATATACAAATGATCATAAAATCATATGAATATAAAGTTTCATTTAATAGATATTCAGATTAAATATATATACATATATACTTTAATATTGTTTAAATTTAAATATATATCATATAAAATACATATATGTTCATTATATATTTAAATTGACCATTACAACATATTTCGATGCCAAATGTCAATACAACATATTAATATACGATTTGATAACAATTTATGCATCTTCCATAATTTTTGTTCAATTTTATATTCTGAAGAGAAATTTAACAATCACATAAGTATATAATAAAAAATAGATTTTTACTTATATGCTATATTTTGAGTTTGTTTAATATAAATTATTAAGACTGCTAAAAATCTACGTTGAAAGTTTTTGATCAATGGTTTAACTTTTTTTATTGTAACAAGATACAAATGATCATAAAATCATATAAATATTAAATCTCATTTAATATATATTCAAATATATATATATATATATATATATATATATATATTTATTTTTTAAATATCATTTAAATTAATATATATATATCATATATAAAATACATAAAATGTTAATTTTAAAATTTACATTGAGTTGAAAGCCTCGGTTAATAAATATTCATATTAGTAAAAATAATATTTTTGTTACATTAAATATAAAAATGCTAATAAAATCATATGAGTACCAAGCTTCAATAAATAAATATTCATATTAAAATATATTTTATATCTATGTCAATATCATTTAATTTTAATTATATACTATATAAAGTAAATAAATGATTTATTTTGATTTTTATCAACAAAAAGTATTGTAAATAAAAAGAGATTATATTTATTTATGTTCTTACTCGAATTTAATTATATACGTAATAGTTACTCATTCCTCAATTATTCAATATATTTATTATTTTAAAATATGTAAATTGACACAAATAAATATTAATATCTATAAAAAATTATATACATAATTAATGTTCATTCTGCGATTAATGTGCATCCTATAATCAACCTTATATTGAGGGTCCATGATTACGTTTGGAAACTTATGACATGATTGGACGATCAAAGTTAATATTTAATGATTATTAATATAAAAAATTCACTCCGCGCATGCGCGCGGGTAATCACCTAGTCGTATTATATTTTAAAGAATTACATAAAAAGTTGCATATGTACACACCACTTAAACATATCTAAACTAAAAATATAATTTATCCAAATTTAATTATATATCTAGATCAACTATTTATTCTCATAATATAATTTGTATAATATTCTTGGATTTAAATTGTATAGACTTTATGGATTTCAATTTTTTTAAACCAACTATTTATTCTCATAATATCATTTGTATAATAGTAGTATTAAATTTCCAGAATATCTGGTCTACAAAATACACAACTTGCTTATTAATTTTTTTAAATAGTTGTGTTCTCCGGTCTATGCATGTTTTCTTGAACTCGAGCAAACTTGAATCACATTTAAAGATTGTGTATTCTGAGACGTCCTGAAAATTCCTTTTCTTTTTGCAGTAAATCAGATTACGTCATATACAAACTGATGCAGATGGGGAAGTATCCGTTAAAGACATTAAACTGATCAGAGCATGTTTATTGGGGTTCCTTAGTCAAGGGAACCCTAACAAAATAATAATTAAACATTTGTAGGTACCACAAAAAATTACGGGACTGTCTTTTAAATCCCTATATTAAGGGATGTCCGTTACACTGTTTCGCGGGCCCCACTGACATGTGGCAGCCCACGATTGGTTATTCTTTTTTCTTTTTTTCTCTAAAAATCAGCAAAAAAGAAAAAGAAAAAGTGGGTTCCGCTTATTTTCTAAGGGACTAGTCCCTTGGATAAACATGCTCTCAGTGATCAGTTTGATAAGATGGACCGAGCTAATAGTGGAAAGATTACTCTTTCGGATATTTTAGAAACCAGAACCAATGATTTATCCACTGCGACTTCGGTTTAGGAACCCACGTTACGACATGATTTAAGATGACGTGCTGTCCGGTTTAACTGAACCGGTTTGAATTCTGATTTGTCTTTTTCTTATAGCAGAAAGCATCACCTTCTCACGCCAAGCTGATCATGAGAATGGAGGAGTTTGCTGGAGGATGAAGAAGTTTTATGTTCTGTTTCTTATATGTGATCGAGATCTTCTGTTTCGGTTTGGAGTTAATAACTGTTTACAAGAGTGTATTTGTTACTGTAAATTTTATGTTTAATCACTTCATTTATGCTCCATTTTTCATATTTAGCTTTCAATAAATGTACATGTTTAATAAATTTGGGAAAATATATAAGTGATTTGAATTTTTCCTATATTGTCAACATAACTAAGCTATGGCTTCTGTTTCTCATATGTTAGCATAATACTCATTTTTGTTAGAAGATGTGATAAAAATAAAACCATTTTATATAATTAAGTAATTTTAAGTAATAACTAATAACCATTATATTTGTCGACCATTTACTATATATTATTCCCGACGGATACATGAACCGATCAGCCCATATCATTACAAAATAACAAGAGCATCTCCAATATTAGAATAGAGTGAAAATGAAATAATGAACAAAAAAATGATTAATCCAGAATATTTTTTTTCTATTTGTTTATTATTCCATTTGCTATTTTATTTTATAATAAAATTGAAAATAAATAATGAACAAAAAAATGATTAATCCAGAATATTTTTTTTATTTGTTTATTATTCCATTTGCTATTTTTTTTATAATAAAATATAGAATAGAGTTGAAGTGTTTCTAAACGATTTATGGATAAATTTCATGTTTGAAAACTCGACACTACACGGACAATACACTAAGACCTATCAATTTATTAGAAAAACAGAAAAAAAGGAGGAGTGCGCGAAAGAAATTTTTTTTACTTTTATATGCATAATAATAAATATGTATGTATAAAATATGTATGTATAAAACATGTTTATGTATCAAATATTTTTAGTACTAAAATTATAAATTTGTAAATACATATCAAATTAGATCACAAAAATATAATTATATCTATCACAATTCAAACTTAGTAATACAAAATATAAAATACACGAAGATACAGTAGAATGTGTTACAATTTGTGTACATTCCTCGTGTGGACAAACTTCTCCTACGTGTACCCATGTACACCATATCCTTGTACACCACTCGTGGTGTACACAAACAAGTCCTACGTGTACACATTTTTAAATTTTCAATTGTATATTATCTATTGTGAATGATAAATTGTCTGATATTTATGATTTTTTAGTGATGAAGATTGATCTCAATCAATCAGGGGTTAACGTACATAATTACAACATCTTGACTGCATTGGCATGAGCGGTACTTGTTGCAAACAAGTTACTCTCCTTATATTAGTACATGTGAAAATATGTGTACATGTGTACATATGTGTATATGTGTACATGTGTACATATGTGTACATGTGTACATGTGTACATATGTACATATGTGTACATGTGTACATATGTGTACATGTGTACATATGTACACATGTGTCCCTTCTTCAAACATGTGTACATATTTTAATATTTTTTAGTGAATGGCAATTTTGTCATAAATTCATCATCTTCATTTTAGGGCTTATAGAATTTTCTGCAACTTTCTTTTAGAGCCGCCATTAATTTTCTCCTTGAAACCTTCATTTTTGCGTTTTTACTTTCAAAACTTACAAATATTGTATATATTAATCGATTTCATCCTAAAACAAGCAAATTTTCTGTGTTTTTCTCTGCCAAATGTGTACTGGTTGATCTTCTGCCTATGAGTTCACCGGAACTCCTCCAATTATGAATTATTGGAACCATGAGTTTCGTCATTGTCTTCAGATCCTCCGACCATGAGCTTCGTCGTTGTCTTCAGATCCTCCGACCATGAGCTTCGTCGTCATCTCCGCCTTTAGTGCTCCTTCTTCCTTCGAACACCACTCAAGTCACGTCTCGTCATCATCTGCTACTTCCGACGTGTTTCCGATTCATCACGAGAAGCGAGAAAGAGAGAAAGCAGGTCAGATCCATTGATTTTTTTTGGATTTGTACCTTTGAGATCTGAATAATAAATTAATGATACAGATAATGAAAATGATAAAAATAATAATTTACAAAAAAAAAACTTTTAAACCAATCTAACTAGCACATAATGTTCTTTCTCTCACCGGGAAAGTGAACAAGTGGAAGCCAAAAGGAAAATGTAAACTGCTTAATGTCTTGCCTCGGATACGTTAAAAACTGTATTTTCAAATTTTAAATTTTAAAAAATGCAAACAAAAGTAACCAGACTCTCAACTAGACAAACCAACGGTTAATCATAAAGTCACGCCAAGTTGGACCTTTTTCCTAGTAAACTGCCCCAATAGCACAAAGTGGCTTAGCATGATATTAAAACTTAAAAACTGCCCAAGCGTGTAAAAAACTCAATAATAAACGTATACCAATATAAATAAGCATTATCTTCCCCTCAGTTAAAACCATTCGGGTTTGAACCACATCTGAGCCTTTTTGGTTGTGCCTAAATTTATAATTTAAAAAAATTAATTGGTATTTAATCCGATTTATGGCACGTAATTAAACAGGGGATTATTAATATGCCGATTATTTATAGCGAATTGATCTTAATCGAAACGTTGGGCTTCCGAGTAGCGTTTTAGCGACTGAGTTTTTGAACAGAGGATAAAACCGTCGGGAGTGGACACAAAAAAATTATGACTGATGTTTTCCCGATGAATTCTTGATGGGTTTGTAAATATTAAACACCTGTCACAAATTCGTTAGGAATTTCCGATCACAATCGACCGTCAGGAATTTTCGACCGCCACGGACCGTCAGGAATTCTCGACTATCGTCATCCATCGGGAATTCCCGACCACCATCTTTCACTGAAAATTCTCGACCACCGTCCTCCGTCGAAAATTCCCGACTACTAACGTCCATCAGGAATTCCTGACCATCGTCTTCCACCAAAAAATCCCGAACACCGATGTCCATCGGAAATGCCCGACTACCAAATTATGCCAGGAACTTAAATAATTGTTTTCTGTTTTCTTAAAAATATTTATTTGATTGTTATTTTAAATAATATTAGAGCCAAATAATTAAATTATTAATTAAAATATAATTAATATTAATAAAAAATTGTTAAGTATAAAGTTTTATAATTAAAAAAAAACTAAATAAAAAGAACTATAATCGGTCCCCGAAGTGTTGCTTCATCATGTGACAGTCAAACTAACACGTTTTTTGTCTTCATTTTAATTAGAAAGTATATATGTTATCTTGAAAATAAGACACTCTTGTCTTCCATGAATTGTTCATCGAGATAACATACTATAGGAAGAAAAATCACTTATCCATATAAATATTGCTCGCATATGAAAATTTTCTTTGCACGAAATATCGTATGTAAGAACACCATGCTCTCATAGTAATTGCAACTCATATATCAATGGCTGAAGAAACACATCAAGTGATCTCGTAAGATACTCTCGACGAGAATGGAGAGGAGAAAAAACTCACGTCTCATGCACAAATCTGGTGTGAAGTTGTAATATGTCACATTTACTAGCCATAATAAATATTGTCTTCCACGCCTTACGAATGAGTTGAAACCATCAGTACATAGTCCAAAGTAGGCATTTTTTTATTTCATAAGCAAAGTTTAAATATTTTGACTGGAATTGCTTTTACGCTTCTACATATTGAGGATGCTTAATCTCACCATCTGAAGGATGATTAGTTTCACCATTTGTGAGTGTTCTGCATTCCATTTCATTGTTCTTATTGTGCGTTTAGACCGAACTAGCCTCTTCAAACTCTCTGTCAACAGAAAATACCACACTTATTTATATGGAACTGGAACCCTTTTGATTGTCTCCTTATAACGAGGTTTTCAACAAAATTTACATATCTTCCGGTTCTTATTCGCTCTTCACAAAATCAAGTAGTTAACAATACATGCATCTATCACCTGATACGATAAAGAAAGACCATCAACTAATTTTGAACCTCATAGTATGAACCAGGTGAAAGATTATCTTCATGTAGAACATGTCTCACAAAATCAACAATCGCATACACACATTCTTCAGCAAAATATGGTATGTCTTTATCGCCATCAATCTACTTGAAGATGATAAAGGTGAATGATCATCTCCACATCATTTGTATAATGGTTGCTTAGTTGCATCTAACATATCAAAAAATCGGAAAACAACCGTTTAATACTTGAACTAAGGTCATATTATCTAATCAATACAAAAATCATTTCCCTGTGCGAATTTGTATTTGATCCAATAAAAAATCTGTATTTGATACCTGAATGTATAAAAAATGGCTTTACGTACCTGCAACAAACAATTGTCGGTAACATGCTGAGGTAGACCGTTTTTTTGATGAGTTGAGTTCTTTTAAGTTAAATGACGTCCTTTCAAAAAAAAACCGAGGTAGCCTTGGTTGGAACTCGACTTTGGAACGTTTAACATAACCTCATTAGCCACTTAAACTAGGGAAGATTCAATCTTTGTTAAACAAACAAAACTATATTAGCTTGAACGGTTGCTCTGTTCTGCCCAAAACCTCTCTTTCCGAGTCTGACACTTACCGAAGATCGCTCCAACAATTGTTCCATCTCCACGATTCAGGTCTATATAAAGCTTTAATCGATGCCCTTCCCATGTTCCTCTACAAAGACATCAAAGGCTCCAAAGAGCCGTTTGATTGTGTTGTATTTCTCCGCAAATTCTCTAACAATAAGCTCAGATTGCTTCCGGTTTGTAGTCACGCTCTCCACGTTAGATTAGGAAGCAGAGTTGATTTGGTTTGGGATTTTAATGGAGAGATGATGCTTGTGAGTGAGAAAGAATCAGTCATAAACGTCTCTCGTGATGAAGAAGATGAAGAGATTGGATTTGGAAACTCTATAGAAATCAAGAAGCTGATATTATATAGTTTTATTGTTTGAATTTATAAACAAAGTTTCTTTACTAGCACAAATGGTTTATGATGCAGGTTCATGCTTAAATCCATGTTCGATGCTTAGGAAGCCCATTTTATTTAATTTTTTCTTTAATGAAATGATGTCATATTAAGCGTTTACCGTAACTTTGTACCACATCAGCATAGTGACCGGTTAGATGATTGATTACCAGACACCTTATCAGTCGCATGTACGTAAAAGCCATTTTTGTAAGTTCTGGTATCAAATTCTTTTTTTATTAAATCATGTACAAACTCGCATAGTGAAATAGTTTGGGTATTAATTAGACAATATGATCTTAGTTCATGTATTAATCGGTCGTTTTGCCGGATATTGATCAAAAGATGTTTTATTAAAGAGGCAAAGAAAACCTTATGTATTTACTTTATAGAAATATTAATATAAATAAATAATAAAAGTAAAGAATTTTTTTATATAGTACTCGAATTATATATTGGGAAATTTTCATGGTTACCACATTAATGGTACCATTATTCATTTTTATCTTAACTAAAGAGATATTTTCATAAATACCCTATTTTTAAAGAGGTAAATGACTCTTAGATTAATTAAAATCATAAATTTTACATTTCAAAATCTTACCCCACCCTTCAACTCTAAACCATAAGTCTTAAATTCATTAAAGCTAGGGTTACAAGTATATTTTTTCTTCTTAAAAATGAGGGTAAAATTTATTCTCGAAACCCATTTACATAAAAAACGCGGTTCAGACAAAAGGTTAGAACTGTTGAATTTCGTCTCTCGGAAGCTGGGTAAACATGAAAAGTGGTAATAAAAATATGGTATTTTGACAATTTCGCTTATATATTTTCAAATGCAAAATTTTAATATTTTGTTTTCAATTTTTATTTTTGAAATTCAAAAATGCTATTTGAAACTATTTAAATGTTTTTATTTGAAATTTAAATATTAATTAATTTATTAAAATTTTAAACTCACTCATCAAATTTAAACCCTCCCTCTAGATTAATTAGCCATAAGGATATACATACCTATTAACCCTTTAATGAAACTTGTTTAGGTCATTTCGAATATAAATGTGTCTCACCCAAGACAATACCTTAAAACGCTATGCTTTGATATAAGTTTTTGAAAGAAAATGTTAAACCTATTCAAGAAATAAAAATTTTCACCTGGAGTGTTGTTTTGGTGTTAAGTCTCTGAATCAAGCATAATAATCTGCTTGAAAGAATGATAGAACTTGTATGTTTTTCTTGAAATGAAAAATTTATCCCATAATTCATATTTGTTTCTTAAGAGTTACAATTTTTCTTTAAGAGTTACAAACTTACAAAACTGATTAACATAAATTGGTACATATGAATGTTTTTTGTTCAATAGGAATGTTATTGTGCTGATTTATAATTTATCAATGACACGGCTCGTTGAAAATAGTTTTTTTTTGTGTGAAATAGGAAAAAATAGTTTTCTTACGACAAAATAAAATATTGTTGCTAAATCACTCCAAGAGGCTATCTACATGATCAAGCCCAACATGAGTCTCAATTAGAAATCCAACGTAGCGTGAGCAGCCTTCACCGGAGAGTCGGATCAGGAGTTCATACCACGAAATATATAAGAGATAGAAAAATGACCAAACACCTCTGAGTATACTCTGATATCTTCCATTGCTTGAACCACCGACGGACATTCTTCCAGGTTTTGTATCAGTTTCATGAGTTGAGCGCAGTCGGTTTCAAAGTGCACCGTATGAATCTCTCTTATTATCTTCATGGCCCATATAAGTCATTCAGCTTCGGCATGTAGCGGAGATGCAGTTTGCCTGCAGTTTTTCAGACCCATTAAACTTCTCGTATCGCCTTCCCACATCACACCCCTCAGCCCGACTCTTTGTCCCTCATAGATCCACGACGCGTCAACTTGGCACCAATTTCCAACTCCGAAAAGATTTTCGGGTACGAGATGGCTCCTTGTTCTTCAAGTATGGCTTCTTCCTCCACAATGGGTATGATATGGGCTACATGCCAAAATTTAGCCTCTGTTATTGCCAATTGAAGAGTTTCCAGAGGGGAAGTGTCAACGCCATTGAAGAGTTTATTGTTTCGTTCCTTCCATATATACCACAATATCCACGGGAAGAGTTCAAGTGTTTCCTTCCTGGCGCCTCTTTCCTCAGGTCTCCACAGTAGATGGTCAAAATTTGTAAATGGAGCATTACATGGGAATACGCCCGAAAGGGTTAGAATATCCGATAAGGCCCAACATTGCAAAGCAAGAGGGCACTCAAATAATATAAGATTAATCGTCTTTTCTGCTGCGCCACACCGTAGACAACTTTATCAGTCCCGCAATGGCGATCGCAAAGACAACTTGTGGAAGTAATAAACCCATATAATGCTTGCTACAGGAAAGATTTTATTTTTCTTGATTTTTTCAGCTTACATAAGTCCTCCCAAACTTTTGTATCAGCTCATGTTCCAATAGTACACATCAAGCCCTCACTCAAAACAGAGGGTGCTGTCCATATGCTTTTCCTCCCATACAAAGGGTTGTTTGCTTTGCCCACCAGCAAAGGGTTTGAATGTCTATAGTATCGACCTCTAAGAACTCTAGCTAACAGTGAGTCTTGATATATCAGCAGTCTCCAAACCTGCTTGGCAAGCAATGCATGATTAAAATCATGAGAATCTCGAAATCCTAATGGGATAAAAATAGTTAGAAGTATATATTCACCATATAAAATGGGATGAAAAGTTGTAGCAATGACATAAGATACTAATAGGAAACTTGTCTCCACTAGAGCTGGGCACATCCGTTAAACTTGATTCTATTTGTTACTCGTTTCGATTCGATCTTAAAAATATGGATATCCGTGGTTATTTAAAGCAAAACAAATATTAAAAACTAATATTCGTTAGTAACTAAGCAAACCATAAATACTAAAATTTCCAGAGGCTGATATCCACTCCGGCTTTTATATATATATATATATATATATATATCTAAAATTGTATATAGTTTTAAATATATAATTATATATAATTACTAAATATTTTAATATAATTTTATTTAAAAATTACTCAAAAAAATTAAATTAAAAAGGGAATATAAAATCTTTATAAAGTAAAAAAATATTTTTCAGTTTTGTGTTTTATAAAAAAATAAATATTTTAAAACATTTACATAACATATAGTTTTGCTGATTGTTCCTTTTTATTTTATATGTAAAACGTTTTTTGAAAATAAACATGTATAGTTTTTTTTAAAATTTAATTGTATTGAATAAAACTGATGAAATACCTGTAAATATTTGTAAATATTCATAAATTTTTCAGATATTCGAAAAAGTAATTATCCAAATTAAAACAAATCGATAAATAGTGAATCACAATTTATAATATTATTTGCTCCGTGCCTACTCCTAATCCTAGTCTCTACTAGGGAAAATGTCAATAATCTCATGCTCATTTTTAAGTTTTTATGAATGAATATACCGTAGACGACTTATGCTCAGTCCCATTTTACTTTTTTTTTTTTTTTTTTTACACAAATTGATTTATTTATTTCCACAAAGATTACATTCTTATCATTCTGATACACAAGCTGGCAGATAACAAATCTCCAGAGACAAAAGCCCAAACAACAGGCAGCTCAAGCCTACTCCGAGGCAGCAAACGATTACAACGCAAACAAAGCAGATAAACTAGAAAAGAAACTAGAACCCAGACACGGGTACATAAGATAAAAAGAAGAAACGTTGTTTAAATCCCCAAGAAGCTGAAAGTTCTGAGAACAAGAAGAGGAAGATAGAGATCGTATACTTCCAAACCACTTTAGGCCTACAAAGAGAAACCAAACGAACCGAGGAAGGCCTCCAATCAGGACAGACCAACACCACTTGAAAAGCTTGACAACCAATCCGAAGGACAAAACAGGTTCAACCGCTAAACCACAAGCAGAGCGAGGTAAAACATGCTCCAAATCAAACCTATTCACCGAAAAGAAGTCACGAGCAAACCAAGGAACCTCGGACTGCTTAACTTAAATTCTATCAATTCAACTCTTCCAGCAAGGAACTCAGACAAGCAGGAAACACCAAGGGAGCCAAGAAAATCAAACCCAAAAAGTACTGGCTACCACCTTAAAAGACTCTTCTACAAAGACCCTCTCAAAAGACAGAAACTTCAGGGACACAAACAACCTTCAACCACACGACATCACGACCCTAAGAACATGACTACAAAGGATCCCAACACCCAAAACGCTGTACGTAGACGCACGCGCAGAACCACGGAGGAGATCTTAAAAAAACAGTAAACTTAACAAAACTTATATTAAACAAAAGAGGAGGATGAGAGCCTCCCTCACGTAGCGGCGGTGAGAAACACGGCCAACCACGGAGGGAGATCGGCGGCAAGGAAGGGAAGGCTGCTTTTTCTTCTTTCTTCGTTTCGTTTCGAAGGCAACACGCTCTAAATAATTGTGTCCCATTTTACTTTGGAAACGTAGTTTATTTTAAAACTAATTTTCAGATTTTCGTTTATTTTAAAACTAATTTACTATATGATGCACGTGTTGAAACTTTACAAAAATGAATATTCAATACAAAACTAGCAGGTTAGTGTATAAATTACTCAACAAAAAGTTATGAACATATTTATGCTTTTTATTATTTTACTATATGTCATTTCATTGAAAGATGTCAATAGTGAATGAAAATTCTTTTTGACCAACATCTTTAAGAAGCTTAGTGCCATTCGTACATATTCCACAAAAGTGGTTGCGAACATATAATAGCAACTTTATCAATAAAAACTCTCTAATGTTCTTAAGCAAAAAAATAATAATAATATTGTAATATAATTTGGATAGATGATTAAATTTTAATTTTGAAAGGAGAGCAAAACTAATAGAAAAGGAACAAATGTGAAATAATGTTCTCATATGGTTCTTAAAACTTCTTAATTAGAACCCTTTATTGACTCTCTCTCTCTCTCTCTTTTTCTATTACTTGTATTTCTATAACTAAAAAAACTCTTATTAAACTATCTACAATATGAGTGTTGAATAAAAAATTAACAGTTAAATCACTACAATAGAGATGTTGAAAATAAAATTTGATGATGTGAATTATTTAATGTTGAATAGATTCAACATGTTAAATAAAAAAAATCACTAAGAGCATCATTATCGGTTGGGGGTTCTTAAAATCTTTTTTCTAATTTTTTTTAAAAAAAAAATTAAAAGTGAACCAATCACATACCGTCACTTGTCATGGGGGGGGTCTGCAAACAGTGCACCAATCGCGGTAAGGACGTTCCTTATTTAACGACTTCTCTCCCTTGATTTTGATAAAAAGTGGTCCCTCCATCCTTAAGGACGTGCCAAAAACGTCCGATGTTGATGGTCTAACATCACATTTCACTTTTTAAAGATTTTGAATATTTTATATTTTCTTAATTATTTAAAACTAATAACTTTATTATAAATTAAGTATTTTTTTATGATTTAAATTATCTATAAACAAAGATTATGTTTGTTTAATTTGAATATATAGCATGTTGAATGTACGTTATCTTGAATGTACGTTATGTTGAAATGTACGTTGAATGATAAAGTAAAAGAAAAAATTAAAGGCGAATGTTAAAAGATGAAATGAAGAAAATTGAATCTTGAAATCAGTTGACATACTTAGAACTTCTCGATGGAGTAAGCTTCGCTTTTTGACTCTTACCCGAATAAATGTTGACTGCTAAGTGATTTACAGGCTTGCCAATATAAAAAAGAATTTTAGAAATGTAATTATATGAAGCTTCAAAATAAATATACTGTACAGTGTAAACTACTGGGTAAGAAGATGCCAGCTCTTGGACCCAAATAAGATTAAGAGCTAAACAGTGAATAGATTTATGGACAGCTATCCTATAAATTTCGAAGTCTTGGTTATGCAATGCATGAAGCAAATCCAGCTATACTATATACTTCGAAATAAATTTATAAATCTAGTTCAATACTTTTTGTCTGATGAATAAGAATGACTAACTATACATTTGATGTGTTATTTTATTCAACTTGAGATAAAAGGAAATAGTAATTGGAAACTTTAACTTGTTTTCTTTGTTGGTGATGAAATTCAAAAGTACTACGTAAGGTCATATTTATCCTCGGTCTCTTAGGATGAGGTTTTTTTTTACTTTTTTTCTCTTTTTTTATAAAAAAGAATTTGGCTAAGAGATAACTTTTAAATCTCTTATTTAAAAGACGGTTCTTAGGTTTTTTAGTTAAAAGCTAAGAAACGTCTCTTAAAAAAGTTAAGAACTCTTCCTAAGAGACCTCCAATAAACATGCCCTAAATAGCAACTAGTGACGTGCTTGGTCGAGAATCATGACTTATTACTTGCTTTTGGGATCATCGAGAATCTATTCAAAATATTGCTACAAAGCCTACAATTGTAGTTATGTACAGTCGTAATAATCTGCCCTTTGCTCGGAATCTGATTATTAGTTTCGTTACTTTTTAATAATAAGACATTAAATTTGGGAGAATTTTAATGTTTACCACATTATTTGTATCATTTTTCATTTTTGCATTCATTGAAGAGACATTTTCATAAATACCATTTTTTAAAAGATAGTTTTTTAAAATTAATTAGAATCCTAAATTTTACATTCCTTACTCTACCCCATCATATCTCACCCCTCAACTCTAAACCCTAAGTATTAGATTAATTAAGAGAAACTGTCAAAATACCACTTTCATAATACCACTTTTCATATTTATTAATCACTTTTACCTTTATTTTTAAGAGGAAAAAATACACTTATAACCTTGGGTTAATTAATCTATGACATAGGGTTTAGAGTTGAGGGATGTGGTAGGGTTTAGGAATGTAAAATTTAGGATTCTAACTAATTTAAAAAAAAACATCTCTAAAAATAGTATTTATAAAAATGTCTCTTAATTGAAGGTAAAAATAAAAAATGAAACCAATAATGTGGTAACCATGAAAATTCCCATTAATTAACCCAAGGGTCATAAGTGTGTTTTTTCTCTTAAGAAATAAAGGTAAAAATGATTAAGGTACATATGAAAAGTGGTATTTTTGACAATTTTCCTTAAATCTGTTTAATTTGGATATCGATTCAGTTTAAGTTATTGTTTTTTCTAATCTCTTAAAATATAACTATCATTCTAAATCAATATTTATTTTGGTTTGCTCGGTTAAAATGTTTGATGTTTTGATTTTTCCGGTGATAACCAAAAATTACTATTACTTGTTTAGTTTCATGTTATATGAATTTTAGACAGTCAACTATCGAACCAATGGTTTCATATTATAGTTTTTAAGCGGATAATAGTTGAAGAAAAAAAAATTATTAAGACAAATCATTTCATTACAATTTGGTCGATAGTGAAAGAAGCATTAAAAGGAATATTTCAACTTCTAAGAGAATTAGATGCTTCACTTGTGACGAATATTTAGTTATATAGGTGCTCACGTTAATGTACACATGTATATGTATGTAAGAGTATGTAAAGGTGGTTGATAAATATATAAAGATTTGTTAATTAATATTAAAAGATTTGTTTTTCATATAAGAAAATCAAATTGTGTCAGTAAACAATAAATATATATATATATATATATATATATATGTATGTATAAAATTGGCTTTGCTGCATTTTATTTTTTGGTATATTGTATTGTATCTTAGCCCAATCAATTTTTAACATTGATCATTTATGGCAACAAATATTTTACAGACCAGCCTGCTAAAAAGGAAAGAGGCTAAGATTCTAAAACATGTATACACATTCGTAACAAAAAAAAATAGTTATGTACTTACCATCAACAAGCAACGATTGAAAGGGGTTTAGGGTTTCGTTTGCAAAATTCGATTTCTTCACTCGATCCTTTCAAATCCATCACCGAAAGTTCTTTCTGTTTCTCTTTATTACTACACTCAATCTTTCCTTCACAAAATTGTATGTGAGTTTAGTATTGATAAAAACACTAAAATATATTGCATAAACGAGTTTAAAAGGTTTCTGAAGGAGAAGGTATGTCAATTAGTTTTTTGTAAACTATTTTTCTATGTGAAACCTTTAAACTCTGCATGTAAGTTTTATATTGAAAAATGTAAAATACATAGTGTGAACACATTTATATAGAATTTGGTTGAGAATTGTTTTACACGTGACACGTCAGTGTACTCATTCTCAAATTGATATAAAGTTGTCACATGTCCATTATAATATGAATACATTTATTACAATGCTTCTCTTTTAATATATAAGAAATGTTACTAGATAATCATTTTAAAGTAAATATTTTAGATTATAATTATTTTACTTTGCTTTCTTCTTAATATTTAGGTATTTACCAATCAGGTAGAAAATATTTGAGCTATTTTCAGTTAAAATACCGCTGAAAAGGTGCAAATTAAAACATCTTTTACCATTTCTATTTTCAGAGCATTCTCATTGCTTAAAATCGCCAAAAGAATATCTAAACTACATAATTTTAATATCTTAAGAACATTATTATATTACACTTTACTATTTAATAATTACAGTTTAATATTTTTAAAATATTGAATTAATAATATAGTAACAACCGTGATAAGAATTTTATAAACTGATCATAATTAGCAAGTGTGATAAGAATTTCTCATGAGTGAAAATATTCTTATTTTTTATTTTATTTTATTTATTGGTGAAATACTCATTCTAAATCAATGAAGATATTTTTATAATAGACTATATATGTGGTTGTAACTCGAATTTGTGAACGGACATACATGAGCAGCCAATACCTTTTTAACCGTAGGGCTAAGGATTTTCCATTTATGAACTTCAAAAGAGTTTGATGACAAATATAGAAAAAAAAACAAACACAAAGAAACAGTAATGAACCATTAGCATTTTATAGTCTATGAACATAAAGAACCATGGACACATAGGAACTTTAAGATGATGTGAAGTTTTTTAAGCTATCTAATTGGTTTGCATATATATAAAACTTAAAAGAGGGGAAAATGGTGTTAACCTACGAATTTAAAATGTAAAATCAGTATATGTTCATATCTCATTCATTGTCAATATCAGTTAGGAATCATATCTCTTTTCTTGTTTATTTTTTCTAATACATTAATATTCGATCAATTCCACTCTTTTACGATATATAGAATTATAGTGTTACTTTTAAAAGCATTAAACACACTATATGCACACTAAATTTGACCATATTTCTTCTTTTGTTATTTTATTATTCATTTCACATGCTTGAGGAAAGTTCTAATGTGAAAACTGAAAAGAGATTTGTGCAGCGTTGTGACGTTGATAATTTTTTATTTTTATGACGTTAATAATTCGTCAGCATGTCATTCATATTTTCCCTCCTATATTTTCGAAATTTATTCTTTAACATCCTTTTGTCGTATTTTATTTTAATAACATCTGAAATTAATCTTTAACTCCAATAATTTTTTTTGTCGGTAACTCCACTAATTTATTAAAATAATATAAACAGCATTGGTTCTAAGTTATAAATTTCTAACTTCTATTTTGTTTTTAACAGAAAGCTTCTTAACCTGTAATCATGCCCCCTTGACTAGGAATATTAAATTCTTAAATTAACGTCTGATATTTATCAGTGTTGAGGAATAAGATGCAGTAGTCGACCAGGTGGCAGGTCATGTATCGGGTTACGGTCAAATGCCGGTGCCAATATTTAACACGTGTCATTAACACAACCTCACAACGGTCGCCTTTGTTTTCTTTCTTTGTTTGAAGTTTTGACCTGGCTCTGCCTTCTTACACTAAATGACCGGAGACTGACTGTTTCCGGTTACCAGTTTTCTTTTTGTCGTCTCCGGTTACCAGTTTAAACCATTTGTCATCGGCTTCCTCCGCAAATTTGTTTCCACCTTCTCCACGTCTTCGGTTAACGCCCCAAAAGGAAAGTAATATACTAAGGGCATGTTCATTTCACCATCCAGATGATCCATCTAGATGGAAATGAGAGTTTTGTTTGTTTAGACACTAAAAGTACAACTCATCTAGATGGTTCATTGATGATTTTTAAATTTTAGGCTTAATTTTGAAGTCCATCCAGCTCAACCAATTTGGACCATCTGGATGGAGATGGTTCTCTCAAAATGGTATAATGTCTATTATATCCCTTATACAATTCACAAATAATAAGCTTAAATCTAATATTATTTTGTCACTCACAGAAAAAATGACAAAATCGCATTTTCTCACTAAAATAAAAAATGCATTTTTCGCCAAACCGCAAAAACATGTTTTTCCGTCAAAACCGCAAAAACGCATTTTCCCGCCAAAACCAAAAACACGTTTTCCCGCCAAAACCGTAAAAACGTATTTTCCCACCAAAACCGCAAAATGCATTTTCCCGCCAAAACCAAAAACGCGTTTTCCCGCCAAAACCGTAAAAACGTATTTTCCCACCAAAACCGCAAAACGCATTTTCCCGCCAAAACCAAAAACGCTTTTCCCGCCAAAACCGTAAAAACGTATTTTCCCACCAAAACCGCAAAACGCATTTTCCCGCCAAAACCTAAAAACGTGTTTTCTTGCCAAAACATCAAAAAATGTTTTTTTCCGCCAAAACCGCAAAAATGTTTTCTGTACTAAATTCATCTAGATAGAATCGGGTTTTCCCGCCAAAAGCGAAAAACATGTTTTTCCGCCAAAGCCGAAAATTTGTTTTTCCCGCCAAAATCAAAAAATGTGTTTTTCTTGCCAAAACAAAAAAAATGTGTTTTTCCGCCTAAAACACTTTTTACTGCCTAACCCGTAAAACACATTTTTCACCAAATCACAAAAACAAAAACGTCAAAATGTCAAAACGCTAATTTTAAAATAATTGCAATGTATATATTTTAGATTGAATAATAAAATACAGTTAAAATTAATATCAAACATATGATTAAATTAAAATAAGGATATATTTGTAATTTGTTCATTACACCCATCTGGATGGAGATAGAAAAAAAGAAACGAACATGAAGTTCATCCAGATGGCTCATCTAGATGGTTCATCTGGATGAAGAAACGAACATCCCTTAAAATCTGGATGGATCATCTAGATAGAACATCTGGATGGAGTAGCTAGATGGAGATGACGGATGGAGAAACGAACAGCCCCTAAAAGAACACAACTTGTCCCCATGTTGATCATGTGGGTGCATCTATTGTATATATCAAAAAAAAAAAATTATTTAAAAACTGAATATTTATGCTTTCACTTTATATTCATGATGTTCAGTTGTTCACATTAACCATTTAAGGAACAAAGCCAAGTCATGTTTCCTAAACTGGATGCCATTTTTGTAATTCTCCATTTGGAAAGTAAATTTGCTTTTCGTCAACTCAACTTTATAAAACTTTTCGTTTTTAATGATAAAATAATAAAAATGCCAAACCTTTTACTCGTTCACACTCTACAAGCTATTTCATTCAACCTTGAGAATTTTAAAATATTTCTTTACCAAAAATCATATTCTAAAAGGGCATTTTACTATATTTATTCAGCAAGACATATTACATATTATATATATAATATATTTTTCTTTTCAAAGGGCATAAATACGTGAAGACCCAAAAGTCTTAACACCAAATATAGACCGACTAAATAAATCATAAACGTAAAAAGTTCGTCTTCTTCAAGCTCTTCTCGTCTTTTCTTTTTCTTTTTCCAAATTTTCTTGGTTTGAGATTCCTCTCTTTGTTACTCATCATGTCTAATGAAACAAAAGATCTTAACAACTATCACTTCACTTCATCGTATGATCATTACAACAACATCAAAAGCCAAAGTATTATGAATCTCCCTTACGTTTCTGGTCCATCCACTTATAGTGCAAACATGATCTCATCGCAAATGGGTTCTGATCTACACTCGAGTACCCAAGGAGGCCACGGATTGGGTTTCGAGCTCTCGCCATCTTCCACCGAGTTTTTCAATTCTTCGTTCGACCAAGAAAATGATTTTTATACTGCATATAATTATAATACTAGTCACAAGAGTCATGATGTTGTCGGTGGTGGTGGTGCAACCGTTGAGAGTGAAACTAGGGTTTCTGCATCTCCTTCTTCGAGTGAACATCATCACGCGGAAGTTTCTGGCAAGAGCCTGATGAAAAGAGAAGCTGACGATGGTTTAAAAGATGATCAAAGTTCTCAGAAAGTGTAAGTTCCCTAAGTTTTTTTGTAGTTAAACTTTCACATAGTAAAGCAAGATATACAGAAATAATGGGAGTTCACATGAATCATGATCAGATTTTTATTTAATATCTTATCACTAAAAGCTACTCCCTCCGTTTTTTTATATTTGACGTTCTAGGATTATACACATAAATTAAGAAACATTTAATTTTGTTTCATTTTCTAAACAAAAACATTATTAATTATTTACCTAACCACAATTCAACCAATAACAAAATAGGAGCTATAATATTATTGGTTATCTAACATTAATTACTATTAAATTTTACATAGAAAATTGAAAACGTCAAATAATTTGAAACAAAAAAATTCTTTTAAAACGTCAAATATAAAAAAACGGAGGGAGTATTATTTTCTCTAATTGAACACCAAGGCCTTAATTAATTATTTGAAAATATAAAATTCATTTATCATGGTTTTCAGTTTTTAGGGCTAGTAAAGAATCGTTTAACTAACTATAAATAGCTAAACGTATAGATCTTGATTGTTTTATAGGAATGCCTTGGGAGGGTTTTATTTTGAGAAACTAAATATGCTTGTGAGAGATGTAATTTAGCATAAATATGTCAGATAGAATGCTAATTCTATATATATTTGAAAGAACGATAAATTAAAGTATTTTAACAAAAAAACGATAAATTAAAGTATTTTACCAAAAAAACGATAAATTAAAGTATCTCAATCACAAAAGCTCGGTATTTTATCTGTAAGGCATATTATATATATATATATATATATATGGATATTCTGATAGTAATTTTTTTTTCATTTTTTTTTACCTATTTTATTGATGAGTTATCAACCCTCTAAAGAACCCACTTGAACATAAAGATGAGTCCCGTGTTAAGTAGACTATCACCTAAGATTATTGTATTGCCTGTGTTGTGTCGGAGCAATCATTTATGTTTAGCAATATTAACTACATCGATCAAAGTCAATTGCATGGTACGTTATCATTAATTACAAAACGGTCTATTATAGGATAGCTGAGCATTAATTTAGTTGCGTAACACACTGTATATATACATTTCAGAGTTAAAACCAAGAAGAAAGAGGAGAAGAAGCAAAAAGAGCCACGAGTCTCGTTTATGACGAAGACAGAAGTTGATCATCTCGAAGACGGCTATCGTTGGAGGAAGTACGGCCAAAAGGCAGTCAAAAACAGTCCTTATCCTAGGTAATTTATATTATACTACCTCCGTTTCGATTTAGTCGTCGTTGTAAAGAATTTTTTTGTTTCAAAATAAGTGTCGTTTTATAATTTTAATGCAAAATTTATTAGTTTTATCTGTTATTCTATTTTTCTATTGGTTGAAATATGATTTGGTGTATAGGTAATTGTGTTTTTATCTAGAAAATATGTAAAATTAAATAGTTTCTTAATCTGCGTGTAAAAACCTAGAACGACACAGATAAATTTGTACAGTAAATTACATAAATGTTGAGACTGTAGCTTTTAGTTTAGCTTTACTTTCAAATTTGCAAAATTATTACTTTCCGCTAATTTAAAAAAAAAATATTTTGGTATTAATAAAGAAATTAGATTTTTTTCTTAGCATCTTCTTCTTATTTATTTTATCATATAACCATTTTGATTTCAATGTGAATGTTAATTAGTTGTGGATTTATATTCCTGGACAGTTATGCTGATTGTCCATAAGCATATGCATAAATATCATTCTCTTTAATTACTGTAATCTAAATTTCAGTGTTTAAATGATTTCTAAATATACATAGATAAAGATATTTTGATCAAGTCAAGTTCTTTGGGCGATCGAAAACCCTTAATTTAGTCAAAAAGGAGAAAGTTCTTTGGGCAATGTTGATATGTATATATAACCCTCATCATGATTTTAGATAATTAATTATATTTCAAAATCTCTCTCTCTCTCTCTCTATATATATATATATATATATATATATATATATATATATGTATGTATGAGTTCCATATAAGATTTTGACATTATTGAAAAATTCAAATCAATATTGTTTATATGTGTCAAAAATAAATTTAATTTTGTAACCGACAGTATAAGTCAAATGCTAAAACTATATATGCTAATTACGAGAGCAGGAGTTACTATAGATGCACGACGCAGAAGTGCAACGTGAAGAAGAGAGTTGAGAGATCTTATCAAGATCCAACAGTCGTTATCACAACCTACGAGAGTCAACACAACCACCCGATCCCGACCAGTCGCCGTACGGCAATGTTCTCTGGACCCGCCGCATCTAGTTATAATTCATCGTCTCTATCTCCAGTTTCTGATTTCATAATCAATACTCCAAGAACCTTCTCACATGCTGATCTCTTCCATGCGCCATACGCTAATGTGAATGTAAACGCTAATTATCAGCAACAGCAAAACAAAGAGTTTCACCATGAGAGTGACTATGACTACGAGCTTCTGAAAGAGATGTTTCCTTCGGTTTTCTTCAAGCAAGAACCTTGATGATATAGTTATACAATTATATATATAGAGAAACAACATTGGATTCATAATAAGTGATGGTGTTATTTATTTTTGCATGTAGACATATACTCTTGAGACTATAGGATATATCCGATATAATGTAGAAATGTTATACCAAAAGATCCTTGACGAGTCTCTTTCTCTCATTTGATTAAAGGACATATAATCACTTTGCCCAAAACTCAAAAAAAAAAAAACACAAAACTAATGTCGTCCAAACCACTCTAGTTTTGTATTAATTCGTCCTTTGGAATCCAAGGTGACTCTGCAGAGCACGACTCCAACTCCTTACATGTAAACTTTAAATTTTTTTCAGGTAGGTTGTTAATACGTTTGACGTTTCTTGAACCTAAGATCTCACCCTTTAAGAGTTCTCTCACATGACAAGTTGTCACCAATTGATCTGTAGATTAATTGCTGATAACTTATCCTGTGGAAAAATTGTTAAAAAATGAGGTCTTGGGTTTAAGAAACGCCAAACACATCAATAAAGAAAGTTAGTGAGGATTCACGTATAAGGAATTAGGGTCGGTGCTCTTCATAACCAATCTGAATCACACGAGACAAAGTGTACCTAACCTGAGTCCCACGGGGCAGGTCCTTACACGTTTCCTCTCCAACTGAACAAATAACTCCACCTCAATCGATTTTGTCACTCTCTCCTCTTTAATTGAACGATTTGCCACCCTCTCTTATCTACCTCTACCACCGTATCCTCTTCATTGACAATTTGACTTTTTGGCCGGAAACAGTGGGTTCTTAACAATTAAATATTAGTCAACATTACTACAAAATCATTTTTACTTCTTCGTATCTAATATCGCACAAAAAGGTATACAAATTGTTTTCAAAGGAAATAACAGTTTTTATGCGTTGGACAAACTACATAATATTTAAAATTTCAATTTATATTCTTAGAACACTATAGTACATCTATAAAGATACAGAAGATAGACAAGGGCAGTTAAATTAAACAGATATAGTTTCATAAACACATCCATTGTATTTTGGTAGTTTAACTTAAAAAAAATGTACCGGTTTTGTCCGTTGACGTGGAGAGAAAGCCCATGTCGACTAAAACCGATCCGATTCAGGTATAAATCAAGTACGATTATCTCTCTTTCTTCTCTTCCCTGATTTATCAGCAACTAAGTTGTGTCATCCGAATCATGTATTAGCTCTCCTCTCCCTCAATGGGAATATATGTATAATAGATTGTTTATGAGTTACTTGATATTTTTTTTTAAAAAAAAGATTTAAACTCACCCTCAAAACACCATCCTATAATTTCGAGAAGTTTAAAAAAAGATTTAAACTCATCTTCGTATCTAATATCTCACAAAAAGATATCTTCTTATATATTAATTTCGAGAAGTCACTTAAATGATTTTTATACGCATGTCATTCATAAGTGAGTTGCTGGATTAATTATTATAATTTGTCTGGTTGATATTTTTTTTAAATTTTGATATATTAAATTCAATTAAAAAAAATTATAAATCAACTTACATCAGTTGCCAAAAAATCCAAACAGTGTCATGAATAAAAATTTACCACTAAATTTGTAACAAAATTACTGTTAAACATATCAAAAAATAAAAATTTAACTTGAAATTTATTTTATGAATTAACAGAACTTTTCATATAGATTTTTTTTTTGATGATCATATTAAATAAGAACAATATTATTGTGAACGTGTATTAATAAGAACATAATCTTACTTGGAGAAATACTCATCCTCCTATATATTAATTGAGAAGCCACTTAGTTATTTTTGTAAGCATGTCATTCATAGGTGGGTTGTTGGATTAATGATTATAATTTGATTGGTTGATGATTTTTAAATTTTTGATTTATTTAATTCAATTCTAAAAGCAAAATAACCATAAATCAACTTATATGAGTTGCCAAAAAATCCAAAAGGTATCATAAAAAAGAATTTATCACTAAACTTGTAAAAAAGTACTGTTATACATATCTAAAAATAAAAATTTAACTTGAAACATCCGATTTAGAATTAAAAGTTTGAATATTTTACATCTTTTGATCTTTCAAAATTTTGTCATGTTATATCATTTCAAACACAAAGTAAAAAAATTGAACTTATTTGAAGACTCTTTTATTATAGAAAATATAATCATATACATATATATCTTACATCAATTTCTTAAATTACTAAAATTATTGTTAGCAGATCAATCAAATTTGTATAATTGATTTTTTTTATCAGATTACGTTACGAAATAGAAATTTTTTTTTATTTAAAATGAAAATTATCATTAAAGAGTTAAAATATACATTTTATAAAAATGAAAAGTGGTACCAATAATGTGGTAAACATTAAAGTTTTCCCAATCTATTTTGTGATTTAAAACTAATACAACTTTCCATATTTTATTTTTGTGGACACACAACTTTCCATATATAATAATTTTTTGATAACCATATTAAATACGAACAATTTTTGATACAGTTTCATAAACACGTCCATTATATTTTGGGGTATTTGCCAGATATGACTCAAAACTTGATTTCAAATGCAAAAGTGTATCCCAACTTAAATAAAATGCAAAAGTAACTCAAAACATTAGTGAAATTACAAACATTCCCTTATGACTAAACAAAAACCAGTATTGTAGTTTACTATTATAACCCTGCGAGTGAGAAGACTTCTCTGAAAGTCTTCTCATGCCGTAGATCTTAAAAATAATTTATAAATTTATAAAAAAATATTTTGATTAGTAAAAAAATCCTAATACTGTAATTATAGACATTTATAAATGATGTAAGTTTAGATTTGCTAAAGTTAAATAGTTTTCAAGATAGATGAGTGAATGTAAGTTAGTCATGATATTCTTTGGTTTAGGGTTTGGTACCTATGTTATAGTATTTTATGTGTGTTTTAGGGTTAGATTTTGGTATCTTAATTTGTTTTTTTTTACAAAACTAAATTTAACCTATATGTGTTTAGTTTTGTATATATTAAACAATTTATTAGTTTATTTTAAGTTTAATAAAGTTTTTGTATACGATTTAGTAATATATTTGATTTTAGGGTTTTGGAAGACTTAAATTTTCGAAGATATAATGCAATAGAAGACTTACTAGAAGACTTAACTACCATTTCCTGCTTAAAATTTTAGAAGAATTTATATTTCCCGCTTATTGTTAAGTCTTCCAATAAGTCTTCCATAAGTCTTCCAGTGGAAGTCTTAAGTCTTCCAATGGAAGTCTTAAGTCTACCATAAAATCTAGTGTATTAGATATTTAAAATAATTTAATAATTTCGTAAAAAATATTTTGGTTAGGAAAAAATCCTAATCATCTAATTATAGACATTTTAAGTGATATAAATTTAGATTTTAAAATTATTTATGAAGTGTTTGTTTCTAATTAGTTAGTTATTTTGAGTTTAGGGTATATGTGTCTTAAGTCTTCAAACAAATAATGCACTAGAAGACATTTGCGGAAATCTTTCGGGCGAATAATAAACTTAAGGTCTAGAAGACTTTCAAGTAAGTCTTCGAGGATGTATTCTATTAGAAGACTTACTTGAAAGTCTTCTGAATCGAAAATATTTAATTTCATTGGAATTTTTATCTTTTTATATAAAGAAAATTTACACATTATCCCTCTTCCTCTCAAATGGCTGCAACAAAATGTATTTTTCTCATTCTAAAGTTCTCTAACCTCTCTCTAATCTATTTGAACTTAAAAATCCAAACTTTATATCAATTTCTCATGTTTCTCACTTATTTATTTTGTTTTTGAAGGTATTCATCACATGGTTCTCATCTTCCACTCCTTTAAAGGTAGATCTATAAATCATATTTTTTCATTTGATAACCTCTTGTTACTTAAAGTTTTTAATTTTTGAAAACCCTTTTTGTTGTTTTAAATTCGTACCTTATTTTGAAGTCAATTGAATGCTTTTGGATATGCATGTTTTTCAGATCTGAGACGACTTGGAAGACTTTAATGGAAGTCTTCTCGGAAGTCTTCTCGGAAGTCTTCCAACAAATAATGCACTAGAAGACTTTCGCGGAAGTCTTCTGGCAGAGCATTCTCCCATATATTCTATTTCATAACATATGTGAACACTTTATATCAATTTCTCATTTTTATCTCATGTTTCTCACTTATTTATTTTGTTTTTGCAGGTTTTTCATCACATGGTTCTCATTTTCCACTTTTTTTAAAGGTAGATCTATAAATCATATTTTATCATTTGGTAACTTCTTGTTGCTTAAAGTTCTTAATTTTTGAAAACTCTTTTTGTTGTTTTAAGTTCTTATCTTATTTTTGAAGCTTTTTAATGTTTTGAAGTCAACTGAATACTTTTGGATATGTAGGTTTTTCAGATCTGAGAAGATTTGGAAGACTTTCATGGAAGTCTTCTCAGAAGTCTTCTAATAAATAATGCACTAGAAGACTTCCGCGGAAGTCTTCTAGGCGAATAGTAAATTTAGGGCCTAGTAGACTTTAAAGTAAGTCTTTCATAAAAAAACAAACTTTATATTAATTTCTCATTTTTATCTCATATCTTTCTCATTATTTATTTTGTTTGGATATGCAGTTTTTCAGATCTGAGACGACTTGGAAGACTTTCATGGAAGTCTTCTTGGAAGTCTTCCAAAAAATAATGGAGGAAGTCTTCTGACGAATTCTTCTCTTATGTTAAGTGGAGTCCAAACTTTTTTTGTAGAGGAATGATTTATAATAATTTTGTTTATGGTCGTTTTGTGATTTGTAAGTGTACTCTTTTAATTGTGAATTCTTTTGTAAATTTAAAGAGATATTAATAAAAAAATTGGTAAATATATTCATGTCTACAATATTATCTTGCCGAAAGTACTTGACATTATTATAGTTCTTGTACAAATTCAATAGCAAAACACAATAACACAAAGAATTAGTCAAATTTACTATGGCTAAGGGAAAATACTTCTCAAGAAAACTTAGCTAAATTCACCAAATATCAAATGTTACATAAATACTTAAATTTATTCTAAGCATCAAGTTCTATACTAGTCTTCTAATTTCTTCTTGTTAAAAGACCTAATTAAGTTGTCTGAGAAGTCTTCTAACAAGAAGACGTTAAAAGACTTTCCATAAGATGTTAGAAGACTTTCCAGAAGCCTTAATTATAGGTCTTCTGGGAAGTCTTCTAATGTCTTCTTGTTAGAAAACTTATGATCAAGTCTTTTATCTTTATTAAATCTTTCTTCTAATGTCTTCTTGTTAGAAAACTTATAATTAAGTCTTTCATCTTTATTAAATCTTTCTTCTAATGTCTTCTAACTTGTTATGTTTTTAATACAAACATAGAACATCAAGGTCAAAAAAATTAACCCAGAAGACTCCACAGAAGACTTCCAGGGGAGTCTTCTATCTTTAGCTAGAAAAATTAATAAACATATTTGATAACACCTCTAAATTATCACCAATAAAGTTATGGATTTCATTCATGACCCAAATATTGTCTAAAACACATGAATTAACAATAAAATTTTAAAAATTCATTTTAAATTTGAAGAAAATGAAGGTTTATTATACATTGTCGTAGAAGACTTCCCAGAGAAGAATTTCCTGAAGTCTTTCGTTCAGGTCGTTTTTGCAATTGAAAATTTACAAAGAAAGGCTTTCGTGGAATTCTTCCAACTTTTCTTTGTTGACAAAAAAATTTAGGAAGACTTCCAGTGAAGTTATTCCCAAGTCTTCCCGGATTAACAAGTTAGTTTTAAAATTGACCGATTTATGTCAGAAATTTGACTTTTTACTGAAGACTTTCCGGTAAGTCTACCAACGGAAGACTTCCTCGGAAGTCTTCCTAACTTTTATATTAAGTCTCTTACAGTCCGTGGAAGTCTCCGTAGGTTACTTTTGCAATTGACTATATTTGAATATTTTTGAGAAGACTTGACTTCTCTGAAAGTCTTCTTTCGTTACCGTATGTTTGACCAGAATCTCGGAATAAAAATCTGGAAGACTTACATAGAAGTCTTCCAATTTAAATTAAATTTTCAAGTTTAATTTTTCAATTGCAAAAGTAACCTACGCAGACTTCGACATACCGTAGGAAGACTTAATAAAAGTTGAGAAGACTTTTGTAGGAAGACTTACTGATAAGTTTTTTGAAGAAAGTCAAAAATTCTGAGACAGGTCGGTCAATTGCAAAACTAACATGTTTATCTGGGAAGACTTCCTAAATTTTTTTTGTCAACAAAGAAATGTTGGAAAACTTCTACGAAAGTCTTCTCTAAAAAACATACAGAAAGCCAATTGCAAAACTAGCTTATGCTTTGACTATGAAGACTTTCGTGAAATTCTTCTCTGTCCAGAAAACTTATACGTAAGTCTTCTCGCGAACAAATCTAGGTAAACTATTTGATTCATACCTTAAACCACTGAGAAAACTTGCTTAGTTGTCCAAACACACAGAACTTCACCAAGACAGCTACTCAATTGTTAATGACGAGGAATCATGAGCTGGAATGGTTATATGAACCTTAAAAACTGTAGAATCATAGGGTTTTTGGATGAATATAGAGAGCAATTGAGAGAGATGTAGTTTTTGTGGATAAGATATGAGATATAATGTAAAAATCGATTTTTGATGCATTAGGAGCTTCATATTGATTGTTCATGGTTGTTGGGTGAATTGATGGCAATGACATTTTCGTGAATAATTGAAGATGAGGATGATATAGTAAAGCAAAATTTTCGAAGACTTACTTAAAGTCTTCCAATAAGTCTTTCAGTGGCATTTTCGTGAATAATGAGAACTTTTGGGGTGGATAGGGCAAGTCAAAATTCCAAAAAAAGATTAATTTTGTGTTTGACTTGAAGTTTTGAATCAATTTTGCAAAAGCCCTTATATTTTTGTAGTGTAACCTTTTTAAAAAAGAGACTATGTACCGGTTTAGTACATAGACGTGGAGAGAAAGCCCTTAACTTTTTTTTTGTAAAAAAGAAAAAGTACCGGTTTAGTCCGTTGACGTGGAGAGAAAGCCAATGTCAACTAAAACCAAACCGATATAGGTATAAATCTCTCTCTCTCTCTCTTTCTCTCTCTTATATACCTCAATCAAGTTGTAATTCCATGATCTAATTGTTCCATTTTTCTCTCTCAATGTGCTCTATACACGTCTTCTGGGATCTCCAGGGTGGCCCAACTGATTTGTCGGTTACCCTCCCAGTTCTTCGCAAAAAAGGTTATCGTGACAGTGTGCTTTTAAGGCCTTACCTTGGCATGGATTATCAAGAAGATAAGCTCTTTAAGTACGATGGTTATGCATGTGTTCCCAATATCAAAGTCCAAGGTCACTGAGTGCGTTCCTTGCAATCCAGATATGCCTTGATAAATATGTATATTTATATTATTATATTTTTATTTTTCAGGGGATAAATACTCCAAAGATGTTAGGATGTCGTTGGATATGCTTTTCTGGGCAATGAACCATGATAATCTAGCAAAAAATTTAATGTTTATCTCACAACCCTGAAAAGACATGGACATTGTTATTCAAACCTTGGAATGCAGATGTTTCAATGTTATCTTTAAACCCTCTGATGAGGTCGCCATTGACCGCTTTGAGTCGATTTGTAATCACCACACCCTAATACCAATACCCTATTAAATTTACCATGTCAGACGCTCACAGACGTGACCGAAAGCTGAAATGTAATTGAATACTTTTATTATAAAATTTTAAACAAATAGTAATTGAAAATAAAATAAAAATATTTTTATTTTAATTGAATAAAATTTTCAATTGAATAATTGGAACTCACTCAGCTTGGATTTTGATAAAATTTTAAAAAGCTACAATGATTAATTCGATAAATTTCAAAGTCCAAGGTGAGTGAGTTCCAATTACCATTTCAATTGAATGAAATAAAATTCTATGAAATAAAATAAAAATAAAAATAAAAATATTCAATTAGGGTTTAGAATCCGTTGAGTATTTTACGTATCAAAGTCCAAGGTTAGTGAGTTCATTTTCAATCCGGATCTGCCTTGATATATATATATATATATATATATATATGTGTGTTATATATTTAAGTGAATGAGTGCAAGGAACCATTGCAATTGTTTATATGAACAATTACAACTATATAAATGAAAGCTTGCAACTATTGATGATTGTAACCTTTGGTAATAACCACATTGATGATTACAATCCTTGGTGATTAATCATTGTACCTCTTTACCAAACATTGCAATTATTTATTAACATTTGCAACTCTTGGTTTAACCATTGCAACTATTGGTTGCAACTCTTCACTCTCTATATAGAGAGATGTAGGTATTGACAAATGGTATAGAAAAAATAAGAAACCAATAGTTAGTTAGAAAGAAATAAAGAAAGATTCATTGTTCAAAGATCATCAAAGGTCTTCGGAAAACACAATATAAGCACTACAACCTGCTTTTGTTTCTCTTGTATCTTACCGTGGAACAGGAGTGAGACTTTGATTGTCTTATCCAACAAAGAGATTTTGTGTAACCCAAAAGCTTAGAATATAGTCAAAATACTCTTTAAGAAAAATGATCTCGTGAGCGATTCAATCATTATCCAAGTATATAGTTCACATCTATTCGGGTTACTAAAACAATTTTTTAACTAACAATCTTAAAGAGTATTTTTGTTATGACCTATTGTTATTGTATTTGTGCGAGAGATAAAATCAAAGTCTGAAAAGTTGGAAATGCTTGAGAGAGTAAACTTTCGAAAATGGGCAAAAAGATGAAAGAATGGAGAATAATATATGTTGTTATATTCTCAAAGGTATGTTAGTTTTATTTTAAATAATATTGCTAATGATGATCAGACATAACATGTTCCAAGGGGTGTGAACGAGTTATCACCAGAGGGATGCAAACAGTTCGTCACTCTAGGGGTGCAAACGGTTTGTCACCAAAGAGGTGTGAACGGATAGTCACCTGAAAGGTGCGAACGGATCATCACCTGAGAGGTGCAAACGGATATTCACCTGAGAGGTGCGAACGGGTCGTTACTCAAGGGGTGCAAAAAGGTCATGACCAAAGATGTGTAAATGTTTTGTTTCCGAAGAGGTGCAAATGTGTCGTGTTTGAAGAGGTGTGAATGTCTTTTTTGAAGGGGTGTGTCGTGACCGAAGATGTGCAAATGGGTCTTGCCCGATGGGGTGGAAATGTGTCATGACTGAAAGGGTACAAACGCGTCATGACCGAAAAGGTGCGGACGTGTCTAGACTGAAAAGGTGCGACCGTGGCGAGATCTAAAGGGTGAGAACGGTTCGGGCCAAAAGAGTGCGAATGGTTCAGAAACAAAAAATGTGTGAATGGTTTTGGATCAAAAATTAGTAAATGTACCATCACCAAAAGGGTGAAAGTGTAACGTCACCGAAAGTGTGTGAATGTAACGTCACTAAAGTGCAAACATAGCGTTACTAAAAGGGTGCAAACATAATGTTACTGAAAGGTACAAACGTAATGTTACTGAAAAGGTGTGAATTTAATTTCACTGGATATGACTTGCATCATGCAAGTTATTGATCCTTATGGATGCAAGTGCCCTGGGGTTAAGCCCGAGTCGTCGTGAGTGGTAAACATATTGTTCATGGTCGATGTTATGGACTATGATCCATGGGTATGGATTGATGGCTCTGAAAGAAGTGTACATGATTCAACCTTAAGGTTTTATTGTACCTTGCAGTATGTATAAAGTATATATATTTATTTGTATGACTAAAGAAAGCACCTAGGCAGTAACATCAAATGTTTAATGAGATTGTATTATCAAGTGTTTTGAGTTAAACTATTAGGACAAGTGTTTATATAACCAATTGATGAATCTAGTATGGAATAATTATTTGCGTATATGTTGATGACATATTGATCTTTGGCACTAGCCATAGACAAGTACAGTTTACAAAATCATTATTGTCATCAAGTTTTACAATGAAAGACATGGGGGAGGTAGATGTAATTCTTGAAATTTGAATCACATATACAAGTAAAAAACTATCTTTAGCACAATCTCATTATATTGAGAAAGTTGTTAAGAAGTTCAACTGTGAAATTGTTCTCCAGTGAGAACTTCCGTGGATGAGAGTGTGAAGCTTGTGACTTATAGGTGACAACAAATATCACAACTCAATTATTTGAATGGAACCATAAATTATGGTTTGTCACATGTCAGATTTTCTTCAATAGTAGAAGAATATTTCGATGCAAGTTTGATTACCCATATAGAAGATTATTCTTCTATAAGTGGTTGAATATTTTGCATGGGATGTGCCATTTTATGGGCTTCTAAGAAACAAAATTGCATGAAATTTGACTATAAAATATAAATTCGTAGCATTAGCTTATGCCGATAAATAATCATATTGGCTAAAATTTTAATTTACGAGATTCCGTTGTGGCCGAAATACTATATCTAGTTTCCATCTATGATAGTGAAGAATTCTTAGTTAAGATTTATAACTAATTGTATCATGGTAAATCGCGATACCTGACATTAAATATAGCGTAGTATGTGAATTGATCACTCATGGGGTGATTACCAAAGAATTTGTTCGGTTTGAAAAAAAATGTAGCATATAACTTGACGAAATGATTAGCTTGAAACTTGGTAATTGAGTCTGTTAAAGAGATGAGTTTAAAGTCTATTTGAAATATTTAATGGTGGGATATCCAATTTTCCTCTAATAAAATGTTAGAGGCTGAATTTAATATGGAAAGTCTACACTTCAAGATTGAAGCACATTTTTATATCTTCTCAACGTATGTGCTTGGACCTGAAAGAACGAATATGTTGAAATATTATTCTTAATAAATACTTTGAAAAATACATTTGCAGGTGCTTGACTGAAAGTATTTACCTATGTGAGTGTGAAGTGATGTCGCTTTAATAAGCTAAGATCTGACTTTGTATGCGTTCATGAATGGATAGGGATACATGGCTTATAATAGTGTCAAGTTTAACACTTAAAATAGTATGGAAACACGTGTGTGTATTATCTTCATGTGCCCAATATGGGTTGAGAGATTCAATCTGTAGGACATCATGATTCTCGTGCAATTGGAATGTGTAATATAATAAGATAAAAATTTAATTCTTCAACGATATTTACATTGTACAACGATATTTATAATGTCAGTTTTCAACTTTGATCAAATCCGATAAGTAATTTCTATAACAAGGTAAGTAATTTGTTACGTACAAGCGCTTCATAGACATTTTTTTGAAGCAAATTTGCAAATGCATATGGTAGTAATCGTTGCATAAACATATGACAATCATGATTTTTCATTCTTGAATACTTTTGTCCCTGCTCAACACATCTTGACAGATTTGATATGTACCCATCTGAAAATTTTACATCTGTTGTCACCCACTTGAACAATTCCGATTTTGCTTCTGCTGACAATCTGAAAATGGGAACCAGAATTTTCCTATTGCTTTTGATATGCAGCTCACTCCTACAATATAATGTAGGCAAATCCAACCTTGAGTTTTTATTATCTTTTGTCTTCCCAGGACGTTTAATTATATGTTGATGATGCTATCAAAGAAGTTTTTCTTTATATGCATCAAATCAAGATTGTGTCGCAGACGAAGATCTTTTCAGTATGTAAGTTCCCAAAATATACTTTTCTTGTGCCAATTATGTTGTGTCATGTAACCACCAGAAATGTTCGCAAGAGTATGCCAATTACGCCTTTTGCGGACAGTTTCTTGTGCACCATAATTATCAATATCCTTCTCGATTTCCTCCCCAGATAAATATGGTAGAGCGGTGTCCCGATTAACCATTTTAGACATGAACAACGTCTTGTTTCTTCGCTAATGATGGGTGATGGGCAGAAATCTCCGATGACAATCAAACCAAGACGTCTTATAGCCGTACTTTAGCTAAAATGCGCTTTTGTTTCCCATACAATAAGGACAAGGTAGCTTTCCATGCGTAGTCTAACTTGATAACATCCCATATGCAGGAAAGTCACTGATGGTCCACAAAAGAACTGCTCTCATTGTAAAGTTTTTTCTCGTTGAATAATCATATGTCTCCACTCCTGTTGACCACAATTCCTTCAGTTATTCTATCAGAGGTTGTAGAAAAACATCGAGGGACCGCTTCGGATGCTTGATCCCGGGTATCAATATACTCATGAAAGAAGTTTCCTTTCCATACACATCTCTGGTGGAAGATTCTATGGCGTCAAGATGACTGGCCAAAGTGAGTGTTGTCTACCAGACATTCCAAAAGAATTAAATCTAATTGTGCACAGCCCAAGATAAACATTGCGAATGTTGCTTGCAAAATCAGGTTGTGCCGAATTCAAGTGCTTCCAAGCTTTTGCATCTAAGGGATTATTGATCTCGCACTCCTTCTGAGTATGTTTTGCATGTCATCTCATCGCTGTTGCAGTCTTTTCAGATTGATATAATCTCTTCAGCCTATCCGTAATAGGTAAGTACCATATGCTGGTACGGTATCCTATTTCAGCCATGTCCTTGCGGTTTATATTATGGTTTCTTACAAAATCGACACTTTAATAATTCTGCATCTTTCTTCCAGTAGATCATGCAGTTGTTTGTACAAACATCTATCATCTCTGAAGGTAAACCAAGACTATTGCACAAGTTTTTGAATCTCATAATAAGATTCTGCACACAAATTCTCTTGAGGCAAATACTCTTTAAACAATTCACCCCATGCATCCATACAAACTTCAGGTAAGTTATAATCAGTTTTGATATTCATCATCCTAGCTGCCAATGACAATTTAGAAAGACATTTTCTACAACCTTCATAAATAGGTTGATTGGCTGTTGCTAGCATTTAATAAAACCTTTTTGCATCCAAATTAGGCTCTTCTACATTTTCTTGTACTTCCTCTAGATTTTCAACTTCACCGGCAACTATGAGGTTGTTTCACGAAATGCATCTATAACCATATCATGCATTCTATCATGATCTACTACTTGATCCTCCTAAGGATAATCAGAATGCAATTCTTTCCTATTACGATTTTCTTCAAACTAATTACTACTACTAACTTCATTCCTACTATCACCCTCTCCATGGTGATATCAAATATAGTAATGTGGGGTAAATCCTCTATTTACTATATGTTTCCAAACTGTTTCACTACGAGCAAACTTGGTATTTTTGCACTTACGACATGGACATAACATTTTACCCGATTCTTATGTGAGAGGCGTGGTTCCGGCCTGTTGCATGAATATCTTCGCCCCATTCAAAAATTCGTTTCTCACAACTCTTGCATCTTATGTGAATACATCCAACTCCGAACCTCATAGATATTGCCACTGTGAGACACTTTTTACTCCTTTCTCGTTTCTTTGGTGTTTCTTAACAATGAGAGAGTAAAGTATATTTATAGGGAATTTTTGATTTTGGTAGGTGGGAAGGTTACAACAAATTTTCTTCTATTTCAAAAACTTTAGACGTACATCAGAAGTTAAGTCAAAGCAAATATATGTAGTAAAATAGTCGGTATTTTACTTCGACGTTACGTCAATTTCATAATTCGTCGTAAAACATAACTTATCTTGGTTCTGTGTTACGAAGATTTGTAAGCGATGTAATTTTACTTCTTGTTTACGACGATTTTTGATATTGTCGTAAAGGTGAAGTAAATTCGTCGTAAAGTTACGACTACCTAGATTCGACGTAAAGTTACAACTACATAGATTCGTCATAAAGCTTAGTCGTTACTGTCATGTTTTCTTGTAGTGGGAGCTAGTTCTGGAGCATACTAATTAGACCACATAAGAGAGCATTATACACCACATATAAACAACACTATCCAATATACCTATTTGATCTTAGCATTGGTCTTTAGGATAAGAACTGAACTCATGACCAATACTACTCATCTTTCGGTGCATTTCTTGAATAAATGCCTCATCGCCGGTCTGGATGCTCCGTTCCTAAGCCTAAACAACAGAACAACTCGGTACTGAAAGGTGGGTGAAAACATAAATTACATTGAAACCTGAGGATGGTATTGAGCTTTAGGGCAATGAATACTAAGTTGTTTCCAATAGTGCTTCAATACTATTAGCCTCCGTAGGATGTGGTTTCAGTTTGTGGACTAATAGGTCCTCGCCTAAGGCGCATTCCAACTAGAACTTCATCCCTCCAGCCCGCACCATCCTGACCCTAAGCCATGAGCCGAACGAGACTGTCTAAAATGAAAGTCGGGCCTTGACCTCGGTTAACAAAACAAAGACTCCAAAACACAGTTTCAAAGAGAGCGAAGGTCGAAAAATGGGACCACCTCAAGCTGATACCAGTGCAGTAAGATGTTCTCCGCCACATGTCATCAATCTCGAAAATCAAAGACCAAGCCTCTTTTTATTGCCAGCCTAATACCTCATCCTACAAACACACGAACATCAAGAACAAGTAGATTCACGGTGGAGGAGTTCTCACGCCTAGTCACATACCGCCATAAAGAAGCTTTATATGGGGATCTCAAAAGAGGAAAATCGGATCTAGCACAAGCTGCAAACCCTAAACGCCGACTCGCTTCCGATGTGACGCCTTTGGTCTCACCGTCCCTCCATAAGAAGCTGTAATCTAACTCCATCCATCGCGAGCGAGTTTTAGAAGTGACCAGAACATCACAGAACAACAAATATATTGACCAAGGTGAGATAGAGAGGCCGAGAGCAAAGAAAAAACAAGGAAAGGAGGAGAGCTTACGCCTCATGTTCTATTTTCACGGCCGCCGGAGCTAGGGTTATTCACGATATGGTGTCTCCTAGGGTTATTTCTCTTGTAATATAGAAATGTTATTTTCTTAAAAACAAAATGATATTTCTTTTTTTTCTTAAATATCTAAATTTAAAAACTTAGTTTAGAATAAGAGATTGAAGTGAATAGAGATAATTTATTTTAGAAAAAAAAATATAATCATAAATGGAAGGAGCATTGTGAGTGGACAGGAAAAAATAACAATGTGGAGTCACTGTCGGGACATCACCTCCAATGCCCAATCTCCTCCTCAATCAATCTCATATGCACCATAAAATATACTATACCCATCAAGCATTAATGAATATGTGAAAAGACCAAAAGGACATATTTTAATTGGAACCAAGAATGTCCCAAACCAAAATCGACATCCAACATAACTCGGGTTTGGTCGGATCTGAATTGGATTGGTCTGTAAAAAAAATTACCCAAGTGGTTCTTATGTTTGTTGGTTTGGTCTAAAAAAAAGAAAAAAGTGAACCCCATCCCGAGCTCCCCCAGCTCCCCCGTAGCTGCTCCTCCTGCAGCAGCTCCTCCTCCACTCCTCTCTCTCTCAGCTTCTCGAACGCTGCCGTCTGTTGCCGTCGGGGCCGATAAAGTTGCAGCCGGTAAGTTATGCACTGTTCGAGCATTATTTCGGAAGTAGGTTTTGGGGGTTTTAATAGATTTGTAATTGTGACAAGTTTTGTTTAGTTTCGGGGTAAATTGGTATATAATGAATTTCGGTAGGTGAATTGGAGTTGAGGGATAGGGATAAACCCTAGATTATTCAATTGTTCTTGATAAATTGTAGTAAAACTGAATAACTGGGTACAACTGTTAGAATTAGGAAAACAAGGAAAATTCGAATAACTGGTAAAACTGTAGCAGGATAATAGTAGGGGAAATTGTAGTGAGTTTTTTTTGTTTGTTCCTTTTGGCAGGACACAATGAGCAATCACGTCAGAGATATACCTGGTAGTCCGAAAGAGAGCTACAAGATGTTGTATAGCTATTTGTACATGTTAGAGCAAGTGAATCCGGGGACAAAAACCTGTTTGAAATTGGATGATAGAAGTAAATTTGAGTACCTTTTCATAGCTTTGGGAGCTTGCATTGAAGGGTTTGCAGTTATGAGGAAGGTGATAGCTGTGGAGGGGATACGTCTGAAGAACGGTGGTGTTTTAGTTTTCGCGAAAGCTCAGGATCCTAATGGTCAGAGTTATCCACTTGCGTTTGCAGTAGTAGATGGTGAGAATCTTGCTAGTTGAACTTGGTTTTTCGAGATGCTTAAAAGTGTTATACCAGACTCTTCTGAACTGGTTTTCATTAGTACAAGAAATCGGAGCTTGATCTTCGCCATAGGAAACGTGTTTCCACAGGCTCACCATGGTCATTGTTTATGGCATTTGAAGGAAAAGGTGAAATTGCATGCTTGTAACGTCAACAAGAATATAGTCGGGCAAAAACTTATGGAGTTGGGCAGATATTACACGATTGATGACTTCAATTCTGCTTACGACTCATTTAAGATAAGATGTCCTGCTGCGTACAAGTATGTGGAGGAATGTGGTATTGAAATGGACAAATGGGCAAGGGTTTTTTCCCACGTGATAGGTACAACTTGGATACAAGCAACACTCTGGGATCAATGAAGAACGTGTTTAAAGAGGCAACGAGGTGGGCCTTAATACCAATGCTGGATTGTATCATTAGGAAATTCTCTGATTGGTTCACTCAACGGAAGGATGTTGTTTCTAGATCAATGAATTCAAGACTGGTGCCTCGGGTTGAGAACTACTTGCACGATCTATGGACTGTTGCACATAAATTACCTGTGCGGGAACTTGATAGTTACGAGCTTAAGTACGAGATCACTGACACTGCAGGAAAGGTGTTTTGGGCGACCTTGGTTGGAAAAACTTGTACTTGCAAGGTGTGGGACTATGAAAAGTTCCCTTGTCTGCATGGACTGGCAGCTTATATCTATTTCGCTAGGAATGTTGATGGCAGGCGCCTTGATATCCATGAGTTGTGCTCAAATACTACTGGACGGAAATGTGGCATTTGGCGTATTCCAGAACACTTAATGTTGTGCCCGACATGGCTTCTTGGAATGTACCAGATCAGATCAAGGAGGTGAAGATCATACCTCCATATCGCATCAAGCGGCAAGGAAGGAAAAGAGTTTAAATTTGGATGAATTTGGAGTAATGCATATTTCGAGTAATGCATTTGGGTACTTGATTTTGTGTTGTAAGCTCTGGAACTTTGTTTCATTTCGTGTTGTGTCGTGTTGTATGACTTGGAAAACTGCGTAAAACTTGAAATCTACTTTGTTTTGTAATGACATTAGTATTATCTATATTAAAACTCGAATCTCATAGTCTTTTCTCTATCAAAACCCGAATATCATAGTTTTACATTTGTTTTCGCAACTCTAACATATATTTATAATAAAACTCGGTTATCAATTTCTGAAATTTAGGAAAAAAACTCTCATGTATCCCTTACGAGACCTTGCAATTCCAATAACACTTTGTTGGCCAAAGACATCTTACAAACGAAACTTTTGAGTTATATCTATTCGCTAAATATAATTGCACGGAACTATATATATAACAATTTAAACTAGTAATATTGAAGGTAAAACTAGATAACTAATTTAAATAGATTAATAACACTAAATAAATTAGAAACCGACAAAAATATAACTATGATCAAAGTTGGGAATACTAGTATATTGGGTATAACTATGAACAAATTTTTTTTGGGCAATTATCTCATTTTAATATAAAAATCGTCTAAATTATCTCAACCACACAAATTTACTCCCCTCCCAAAGCCTTTCAATTACTTTCAGTTTGACTTTTTATCCTTTTTTCATCTCTCCCTTTCTCTCTTTATTTCTCCCATTTCCTCTTCCCTCTCTCTCTCTATTTCTCCCATTTCCTCTTCCATCTCTCTCGTGTCTCTCTTCTCTATTTCGCTGAGCAAGTGAGATGGAAAAAGTGAAGATGGAAGTGGGTTCGGGTTCGGGTTCGTCTTTATCGCAAAGGAGCCGCCGATTTTCTTGTCTGAGGTTGTGTCACTGTGGCTTGCCGGCGAAAATAAGGCAAGCTTGGACTGAGAAAAATCCTGGTCGACACTTTTATGGCTGTCTGCGTTTTAAGGTATGAATATATGATGGAATCTGGATATAATGGAATCTGGATTTGAATTGGGTTTGAATTTTGATCTTATTGCAGCTTGGAAATGAATGCAAGTACTTCTCTTGGTTCGATGAAGAGGATGATACATAATGGCAAAGGAGAGCATTACTTTAAGCCCATGATGAAATCCAGGAGAAGAATAAAGTGATTGAGCAATTACAGAAGACCATTTCTGAAATGAAAAGTCATTTGAAGAAGAAGACAGGGAAAGGCGGGAATGACGAAAATGAAGATGACATTGTTAGGAAGTTTGAAGAATTGTATGCTTAGTTTAAGTGTGGTGTTGAAGAATTAGTTTTCCTAGTATTTCTAGTTTTCCTAATATTTCTAGTTTTCCTAGTTTTCATTAAGTTCTCCTAGTTCTCCTAGTTGTCCTAGTTTTCATTAAGTTCTCCTACTTTTCCTAGTTTTTCTTAAGAAGCACATTCAAAATATAATCATAAGAACTTCCATGATAACAAGATTGCAACATCCATGATAACAAGAACAAGTTCCATCCAACATACCTAATAAATCAAGAGGTTTCCAACATCCACACAACAACAAAATAATGGGTTCAACTTCCCACAAAATACATAACCGAGTTTACAAAATACATAACTGAGTTCTTCACTCCCTGCTTCCTTGCCCTTCATCCATAGCTTTCTTCATAAACGCCTCAAACGGAACCACCATCCTTTCCTCAAACTTGTCCATTGTCTTCTTAACTCTCATTAGCTGAGTGCCAAACATTTTCACTTGTTTGATCAACTCCTCCATCATCTTCTTCTGGCTTGCGTCTCCTTCCTCTCCACCTTCTTCGTCATCCTGATCTTCGTCGACAGCCTATTGTGCATTTGGATCAAGCGCAGCAACGTCTACATCATACGTCTCTTCAAAAAAGACTGAATGTCCTTCTGCAAGACGCTTTACCCAACTGTCAACAGAAATATCATCGACATCAACGCCGTCCTCCTCTTCAGTCATCTCTTCCAAAAGAGCTACTTCTTCTTCTGTCTTGGTAGGAAGGATGCTGTGGATATCCCCTGACTGATACCAAAAAACTAAAACCAAAAATAATCACATGTTAGTATAATGCTACAACATTTTCAAAGTTTGTAGGGGAAGAAACATACCGTTATTTGGTCCAGTTCCCGATTCAATTTTGAAAGTGAGAACCCTTTCATCCCTGCTGATTTAAAGATTGATCTGCACATCCTAGGACAGTCTACATCGACGTCTTCAACCTCTTGTCTGAACTTCAATCCCAACTTGGGAATTGCCTTAAAAGCAAGCAACTACATACCAATCATGTACAAACACTTAACACAATAATATTAACAAATGATAAGGTGATTATCTTCAATTGCTTACCTCCAGTGGCAGACAGAAACCTGGAAGTGGCCATAAAGTCTTCTCTCTAACCCGACCTCCAAAATGATCCATGGTGTGCGATATCTCCTTAACCATGTAATCAAACGAGTACCTCCCCCATGGAAAGTTTTCGCAGAACTCGAGATCGTCCACAGCTCTTTGGAAGAATTCCAAAACATCTCTGGCGCCTTTTCCTACTTTCGTTTGCGCACAGATAACACTTCCTAAAAAGAACAAAACCATCATCTTCAGCCGATCTCTGTGTTCTCCCATAGCCAACAGCTTCGCTTTGACATCCTCAAGCCTTATTGATTTTTCCTTCTTGAAATGGCGATTCACGAACTTTCTATCACCAAACTCCTTATACCCAAGTGGATAGTTGCGGCAGCTAAGACCTGAGATCAAAGCGTGTTCTCTCAGGCCATAGCGGATGGGAACACCATTCACAATGAACCACACTTCCTTCCTCTTCGAGCTATCCACTGTCCGCAATAGCAACATCCACATTTCTTCGACCATGTGGTTTGAGTCCTTCTCCATGTGGAACACGTGACAGAATTGTGGATGCCCCTCAAACCACTTCCTCTCAGTATCACTCATCGGCGATTTCAGATTGTCAAATGTAACCATAACGTCATTGACGAAACATTTGGTCGCTATCTTTATTTGTTTCTTGTACTCCGACTCATAGAAGTACATCCTCAACGGTTTGATTGCCTCAGTTGCCTCTAATTCCTGCAAGTAACATTGTGTTCTACATCAGTTATGCAAGTACTAAAACATAGTTCTCCTAAGTTATACGAGCCTTTCCTAGTATATCTAGTTAAACCCTATTCAAGTTCCACAATTATTACCTCTTCTCCTTGCCCGAAACCCCTTCACCATCACCATCAACATTTCCTGATTCCGCTTCCAATGGGGGTTCCTTCTCTCCTTCTTCTTGATTTTCATTTTCGTTTTGACCTTTGTTCTCTTCGGGAGTCCCGTTCTCTTCTTCTCCGGTGTCTTCCTCCTCTTGTATTTTTTCTTCATCTTTGTTTTCTACTTTTTCATCGCTATTTCCTTCTTCCTCTTCATCTTTTTCTCCATTTTCTTCTTTTTCTTCTTGAGATTCATCGTTATTTCCTTCTTCCTCTTCATCTTCGTTTCCATTTTCTTCTTCCCTTTCTTTCTCCTTCTCCGATTCTTCTTTCTCTTTCTCCCGATCTTCTACATCCTTAGCAGGTTCTTCTACTTCATTCTCCTCCGCAACTCCCACGGTTCCAACAAAATCAACCGCCGGTTCATCCGTCGTTTTTCTCTTCTTCGAGTTCTTCTTGGAACTCTTCTTCGGTTTGTTCTTCTTCGAGTTTTTCGAGGTCCCGCTCTTTTGCGGAGGAGGATCCGTTGGAGGAGGCTTATCCTTTCTCTTACCCAGCCTAGTTTCAACTATGATTCACACGTTTTCGGTGAATAATCGAAGGGAAATCGAAGGAATCGAAGTGGGATGTTCTAGGGTTACGTTTTCGAATTTGGGGAAAACCGTTGAGAGAGAGGGGAAATGGAAATAAAGGGGAAATTGGAGAGACTCGACTTGGTTTAAATCGAAATTGAGTGGTTATTTGGATTCGGGTTCGAGATGGTTAAAATCGAGATTGGATCGGAGGGTTTAAGTTGGATTGGGGACGGTTAAGTCTAATTTATGATCTTTGGTTCGTATTTCAATTCGATTTGGTTTTTCCTCCGGTTAAACTTGGTAAAACCCGTAAATAATTTACTTTTCTTAAGGTTAACTGTAAATTCCAGCAATTTGTCATTTTATATGTTTTCCTTTTTGTTTCATGTCTTTCAAAGATTGACCGATAAGGAGGGTCTCTGTAGGAGATGATGTCCCGTCACTGTCCGTAACCAGTACGCCGAACCACAACGACCGCTCGGAAAAAAATCAATCGCCGGCGATCGAAAACGACGGCTCCCCCAACGACATTCTCTCTTCTTCAAGCAAACTCTGTTATTTATTACAGTAGAGATCTCACATATCACACACCCCTAATCGTCTTCGTCGTATACATCTCAATCTCCGGTAATTTCAATTCCCCTGAGATCCTCGATAATGGTGGATCCGGGACCGATTACGCCGGGTCAGGTACAAAGTTGAGGTCTTGGCACATAAAGATGGAGTCTTTAAGTGCAAAGGTTTAACCCTTTGAGTGAAATTTTGGTAGGTATCTTTCCTGGTTGGAGTGATCCCAATATTTATCGGTTGGATATACTCGGAGCTACTTGAGTACAGGAAGTATCTCGTTCCCTTGAAACCGTAAGTTCTTCTTGCAGTAACGTTGTATGTTGTTGTTGTCTTCCTCTGTTTCAGTTTAGGTTTTGATTGGAGTTGCTTTCTTTTGATGCAGTCACTCGGATAATAATCTGGTTGAGTTGGGAGGCGTAGCAGAGAAAGATGATGACAAATCTGATTTATTGGAGGGAGGTCTTGCTCGTTCTGCATCTGTAAGGTTTCATAACTCATCCATCAAAACAAACTTATTCAGGTTGGTTCTTCTACCTTATTATTTATTTTTATTACAAGTACTCTCCAGGAGCTCTCATGCTAGAGTTTCTATGATTTATAGGTTCTTGAGTATGGAAGATTCGTTTTTGCTGGAACACCGAGCGACCTTGAGAGCAATGTAATTCAAAATAACCTCAACAAGTGATAATATCTCTGTTTACTACCTTAGTTAACAGTCACAATCATACATAGGTCGGAGTTTGGGGCAATCTTAATATATTTCTATATCTGTGACCGCACAGAATTGCTTGGAGATTCAACCAAGGTATCCACATGAAGAATATCTACTTCGATATTTGAATGCGTTTGCTTATACTTCTTGGTTTCCTTTCACAGAATTACAACCGAGACCTTTTCATTTTTCTCTACGCTCTTCTCATCATAGTGTCAGCCATGACATCTCTCAGAAAGCACAATGACAAGTCACCCATCAGTGGGAAATCCATTCTTTACCTTAATCGCCACCAGACCGAAGAGTGGAAAGGATGGATGCAGGCAAGTTGTTCTTAACTATTGGCTATATGATCATTGCATTTTAATTGTAGCTCTTAATGCTTTCTGTCCACTTATTGTTCCCATGTCTGAATCTTTAACAGGTTTTGTTCTTAATGTATCACTACTTTGCTGCGGCTGAGATATACAATGCAATCCGTATCTTTATTGCTGCTTATGTCTGGATGACTGGTTTTGGAAACTTCTCGTACTACTATATCAGAAAGGATTTCTCCGTGGCACGTTTTGCGCAGGTGATACAGTTCTTTCCATGACAAACTCTCCTCATTGCACCTTTTATCCTCTGCATCTAATATCTTGGTTCTCTTGCAGATGATGTGGAGGCTGAACTTCTTTGTAGCATTTTGCTGTATTGTTCTCAACAACGATTATATGTTGTATTACATCTGTCCAATGCACACTCTCTTTACACTAATGGTGTACGGAGCTCTTGGTATCTTCAGCAAGTACAATGAAGTTGGATCAGTGATGGCTCTAAAGATATTTTCATGTTTCCTCGTTGTCTTTCTGATGTGGGAAATTCCTGGAGCTTTTGAAATATTCTGGAGTCCGTTAACATTCTTGCTAGGTGTTTAACTTCTCTAGATCTGATAATGTTCTCCACATGGAACCAAACGCGTTTTTTAATATTTGGTAATTGCATGTGAATAAGTGCAGGTTACAGTGACCCTGCTAAGCCTGATCTTCATCGGTTACATGAATGGCACTTCAGATCAGGGCTTGATCGCTACATATGGATCATTGGCATGATTTATGCCTATTTCCATCCAACGGTAAGTTCTTAAATATAGACGCACTTTTAGTTTCTTTTTGTTTGGTTTAATAACTTCAAAACTTGAAATCATTCTCTAGGTGGAGAGATGGATGGAGAAATTAGAGGATTGTGAAACGAAGAAAAGATTATCAATCAAGACCGCAATAGTTACTATTGCCGTGTTTGTAAGTCATCTCAGTCATCTATTTGATCTTATTGATTGCATCATCCAATTTATACACATTGATATATCTCGTTTGCTCACATTTTAGGTTGGCTACGTGTGGTATGAATGTATCTACAAGCTGGACAAGACCAGTTACAACATGTATCACCCATACACATCTTGGATCCCCATAACGTATGTGCACAAATCCTCTAGTTGGTCATTATATACGCTCTTATATTACTTTCTGAAACTGAGACTTGACTCGACATTTGGTTTCCTTGGATCCAGTGTTTACATATGCCTCAGGAATTTCACACACCAGCTTCGGAGTGTCTCACTGACTCTCTTCGCGTGAGTAAAACTCGCAGTTGTATTTAACTTAAAATCCCGGTTTGATAAGCTTGCTTCATAACCATGTAATGTAATACACTCTTACATGTCTCTGCGCAGGTGGCTTGGCAAGATCACTTTAGAGACTTACATTTCCCAGTTTCATATATGGCTAAGGTTTGTTTTCCGCAGCTTAATCTTGTTTTTCCGAAAACATAATCTCTTCTTGATTCAAACGCACCAATTTTCAGATCAAACATGCCTGATGGGCAACCTAAATGGCTTCTCTCTATTATTCCGGGATACCCTATGCTTAATTTTATGCTCACAACTGCGATATACGTCCTTGTAAGAAACTGAAACTTCTTCTCTCCCTCTCTTTTCCAATTCTGAAACATATCTCTCTGTGTTCTTCTTCTTTAGGTATCTCACCGGCTCTTTGAACTAACCAACACACTCAAGACGGTTTTTGTACCCACAAAAGACAACAAACGTCTCTTCTGTAACTTCATAGCTGGAATCGCCATCGCTCTTCCTCTTTATTGCTTCTCATTCGTTCTTCTTCAAATTCATCGCTAAAACCCGTGAGTCCACTAATCAGTCTCATTGCCATTTACTCATCAAAATCTAACTAAAAACTGTGTTGTGTTACATGGATAAAGAAGTGTTGTTCTTTCTGTTTCTTCGTCAGGATCTCATGAAAGAAAAGCAAAATAAGATAATGACAAGTTAGATTTGTGGATCATTCTCTTGTGCATATTCAGCTTCGTTCAACAAAGCCTAGACCTGATCTCAGAAACCAAGACTGCTTTGCTCTAGTGCCGTGCGATATGGAAGCAACTGTTTTCAGTTCAAATTTTCCCTTTTATATAGATTTCTTTATATTTTTTCTTTCTGTAAGCTTTAAGCAAAATCTTTGTGGTTCGTCCAAAAAATTGTATAGTGATTTTAAAGTGTTAATCAAACTGCAAAAATAGGGTGGTCGTTGTGCTTCCATATGATCTCATAATAAACAGTTTGGAGCTTCCTTAACTAACCTGAAAAGGACAAGAAGACCAACAGTCACATTTAGATTAGACAAACATCGACTCATCACTTGGCGTGCTTCTTGTTTGGGTTAATGTCCAAGTTTACTCTCCCCACTCTAAACTAAAATTCGGAATAAATTCAATTGTAATCCTACTTTATCTTTCATTTATAAATGAATAATAGATTAGATTATTACATAAATAGAGTAATAAGTTTATTTTTACTTAATCCTTCTATTGATTTCAAAATAAAATAAGATTGGAAGAAACACAACTCTTAATGGAGTTACTCCATTTAAAAAAAAGGAAATGGAGTAATACATTAAAAATTCTCTACAAAAAGAAGGATTCATTAAAGGGTCTAAAAATGATTAATGAGTTTTCTTCAAAAAAATATTATTAATGAAATCTTTTAAAAGAAAATTAGTATTATTAATGAGATTTCCATTTATTTACCATAAATTTATTTTAAATGGAAAAACAATAAAAGTTGGCCATCAATAAGCCAATCGAACGCATGTTTGTATTTATCTGAATATAGGCATGTCAATTAGGGTCGTAGTCCATAGTCCGAGTCCGTCAACCCCTAGGCTTTAGCTTAACTATTTAAGCTCAAAAAAATTCAGAGTTTTCGGGCTTAGTCCATTTAGACTTTAACTGTTTTGGGCTTAAGTCCGTTTGGCTAAGACCGGCCCAAAAATCCAAAATTTATATTTTAATTTATTTAGGTATTTGTATTGATCCTTATTTCTTACACAAATATAGAATTAGTGTTCATGTTTTAAATAAATATAGAATTCCGAAAACTACAATAGCTCAAAGTTTAGTTTTAGCATTGATATTCAGTTTTAAACAAATTTAAAAATTGTCTCTTACCAAAATATGGTAAGCATTGATTTGTATATTTACTTGGTTGGAATAGTTTATGTTCCGCAATATAATTAACATAGTGATATTTATAAAAAAGAAATTTTTTTTTATTGATATATGTCAAAATTTAATATTTCATATTGTATATATACTTTTGATGACAATGAAAATGTGAAAATCACTGATAAACATTATGATTTTGATCTTATAATTTTTATTGCTAAGAGTTGAAAGAATTTTGTTTTATTTCTATTCAATATTACTGTTTATTTGATTCATTGTGTAAGACATTTATTTTAGTTCTTTATAAACAAAATAGTTATAATTTAAATTTTGGATTAAATTAATTTTGGTTTTAAATTTAATGAATTCAATTTTCATTATTTTTTTTGTAAAATCCCAAACCCAAAAAGTCCTATAGTCTTTTAAGGACCGTGTCAAACTTTGAAATATAAGCCTAAAATTTTGACTGGCTGGATCCGCTTGATTGACATCACTATCTGAATATCCTAAATAACTAAAAAGATTGAGTTATTGTTATAGCCTTATAAGTATGCTCAGTTCTTATATTCCACCCTAAGTTTCTAATCACAGTATTCTTCAGAAGATGAGAAGCACAATATGTCTTCCTGAAGACTTGATAGATGAGATACTCTCCAGGGTTCCAGCTATATCTCTAACACGATTCCGATATATATCCAAAAGGTGGAACGCTTTGTTCAAAGACGCAAGGATTGCCAAGAAGCACTTTACTTATGCACCAAGGCACACTCTATTTATCATGTTGATTAATTCTAGTGTTTCCTTAGTGAACCTCGATCTTCGCGACAACAACAACAACGTGGTTGCTACACCTGTAAAGGTAACAAGTCAATTTAGTCTAAAAGATCCTCTTTGTAATGCTTCAAAACAAGCTGATATACGCGAAGTCTTTCACTGCGACGGCTTATTGCTATGCACCACTGAAGACAACAGCAGACTTGTTGTGTGGAATCAGTGTACATGGAAAACCAGATGAATCGACAATAGATTCTATGACATCTATGCCCTCGGTAAAATTTCATGCAGCAAGTATAAAATCTTCAGAATGCTCTCTCTTTTACAAGATTCCTTGATCACATATGAATACCAAGTGTATGAGTTTTGCTCTAATTCGTGGAGGGTTGTTGGTGTGACTAAAGATTTTCGCATACCAGGATTGCGACGCCATGGTGTATTTCTCAAGGGAAATAATTATTGGGTTGGTACTACTAATAGTAGACACCAAAATACAAAATATAACTTTTTTAATAAGTTTTGGTTTTTCGACAGAAACATTCCGAAGTCATTCTCTTCCTAATCAGTTTGATCCGTCTTTATCAGTTGTTAGAGAAGAGAAACTCTGTCTACTAACCTGTTTATTCGGTGAACCATTAGATGTATGGATCGCTGAGACTACAGATATCGGAATCATGTCATGGACCAATTTCGTCACATACAAACCCAGTTATGAGTTTTTTCATGGGATAAGTTTCGTGGTCGAAGAGCAGAGCAAAGTTGTAGTGTCTACGGGTGTCCGCAACAACATGTTACACATTGTTGCAAGAGGATAGATACATGGAAGTGGATCATCATGGTGCAGGAAACGCTTACCAATATATCCTAGGCTATGTTCCGACTTCGGTTCAAATCCAATAAGGCATTTAGTTACCAGGGATAGAGGGGTTTATGATTATATATTCACATTTATTTATGCATTGTCTATCCAAGTCTTGAGAGTTTTTTTTTTTTGGGTAATCCAGTCTTGAGATTTTATATGATATACACACGCATTGCTACTTTATTACTTGTTTACTAAAGTAGTCCAGTTTTATCTTCCGAAAGTGGAACAATGTTTTCTTTTGTTAAAGAGATCTTTAAACTACTTTATGTGAACACCATGCATGCCTAGCTGTGACCAAAGTCATTCTTCGTTTGTAAACTATCCTAAAGACTTTGGAAGAACACGTGTGTCACCTTAGCTTTTGTTTCATGAAAAGCTTTCCATGCATATAAATTCAGGTGATATGTGTATTCATAATGCACACAAACTGTACTTGTTTTGGAATATAGGCGGAAACATCATCTTTACGATGCCTATCTTCTCTCTATTTACATTCACACCTGTTTTCAATTCAACATATTCCTCAAAATCATATTTATATATTCGGCGTTTCATATGCTTACCATCACTATGTAGATGATCTCATCATAATCCAGAAACAAAAGTAGTCTGGAGCTTCTTAACCTGAAAAGTACGAGGATATAACTGCAGTCACTCCAGCTTCTTTTCAGTAGTCAAAGAACGACCTGAATCAACAACAACAACTATAACAAGTCAACAACAAACACAAGTTTTAGAAAGTTGTCTTCCTTCACAAACCATTGGATGCTTAGTTGTGTTCATCATTTCCTCTGTCCTCATTGTGTTCAACAATAAATCACAAACCATACTAAAGGAAAATATGCATCACCAGACGAAAAGGATACTCACACGGAACACAAAGCTTCCCATAGCCACAAATCAAATCTGTGAGTAGTCAGTTATCTTTTAACTTTTCCTGCAATTCTAATACATAAAGAGAATAAATAACCTAATGCATTTGTCATATGTATAAACATGGTTGCTACATAAAGAGATATTGTTAGTATTTTTTTCATTGCCACAAGCACACATATTCTCCATTCTTGGCAGAGCAAGATGTACATGTCATGGGGTTTAGGATATTTTTTAATCTTCTATATTGTATACTTTAATCTGATTAATTATACTTTATATTGTATTAACTTAAAACATTTATAATTAAATTTTAAATTTTATGATTTTTATTTTTATTAAATAAATTGAATATTTTAAAATATATATTTTAATATAGTAAAGGATATTGATTAAAATAAATTGCCGCATGGTTCTAATAAAAGTAAAGAGAATACATAAAGCAGTTTAGTTCTAATTTGCAAAATACATTTGTAAGGTTCTAAGTTTCAGAAAAAAAAAGTTCTAGTTCCGCCACTACTTGAGAGATTTCTTAACATGAAAAGTATAAGAAAGCAACTTTGACATCTAAGACTAAGCGCAGACAACGAACCTAGTATCCTTTGTCCAACAGCCATTTCTCACGTCTAACTTTCATGGCTATCCTATCCACTAAGGTAAGGAATAGATTGCATAACTTTTAGCAACTAGAATTAAAAGAACATAGAAGCAAATAAAGGTAATTAAAACCCAAAATCCAGCTCATTTTACTTCTTGCCTTTCACCCATTTAACTTTAGTGTCCAAATCAACAAGGTCCATTGCATTGGTTAAAATAATAAGCCAAACAAGGGTGGTAGAAACAATAATAAAACTTTTAACAGCTGTGGGAGTTGAACCCACGCCCTTTCGGACCAGAGCCTAAATCTGGCGCCTTAGACCACTCGGCCAAACTGTCCGTTGCTACGTTTATTCTATTTGATTTATATCTCTATTTTGGATGTAACTGATTTTAACCTCTCTTTGGGTAACTCTTATTGGTGTCTACATGTTCTAACTGTTCTGTCCTATCTATGGAGACAATTATGGTTGCTTATAACAAGTTTACCAATGAAGTGAGTTAGTCCTTTTTCTTTTATGTTTGCTGATGAGGTTAGGATGGCAGTAGTCAAGCTTATGATGGCAACAACAACGAAACACAAGATGTTAGTAATAGTAGTACTAGTTTATGTGGTTCGTGTCAATTTAATCAAAAATTTCAATTTTCAACTTTAATGGCCATTGCACATTAACAACTTTTTGGATGTTTATGGCAGATTTGAACACCCTTTAAAACTTTCACAAGACCAAACTTATTTACTAACGTAATAACGTTTGGGATGCTATTACGTTACGTCTTAAAACTTGTTTACTAACTCTATATAGGTTACCACAATACCATGCGCTCTTTAGCGTTATTTGGTCTTCACTTTCACTGTATCATAAATGATTTTTCTAAATGATAAAAAAAAAAAACATGAAGAGAAGAGAGTTTGATTGGCTCTGCCTCCCTAACGAATTCAAGTTCTTGTTATTAATACCCCAAAGTATGAGATAGGTTCGTAGCAAATAAGACTCCCATTGACAAATATGTGTGTAAATTCGGGCAGCAACCAAGAAAGGATGGTAGCACTAGCAAGACCCAAAAAAGATTCAAAGAACAAAGCATACAACCAAGAGAGACAAGTTATTGAAATGAGGTAATAATGTTTTACTAGATGGTTTCATGCGCCATATGCAGAAATAATAACTTTAAAAATATTTTATTTTAATATATATTTTATTATATTATTTAAGTTTATTAAAATTTTAAAATTTTAAATGTTTTAATTTTCTAATTTGATTGTATTTAAATTATTTTAATTTAAGAAACCAATATTTCATTTTCAAATAATATTTTTAACACTATTTTATTATTTTTAAATATAAAATTATTATTTTTCTGTTTTTTGGTTTTAGTTATAAATTTAATTTATAAAATATATTTATTAAACTAATGAATTAAATGCTAATCATTAATTTAAATTATTTATCGCAATTGAATTTTAAATAAAATTCAATAATTAGAAACACTAGACCGTTTATCCGCGCTACGCGCGGATTATGTGTTATTAATTTGTTCTACATATATTTTAAATTGTTTGACAAAGTTTGTAGGACAGAAGTTGAATATTAGATTTTGTAGAATATGGTAACAATTAACAAAATCATTGAAGATGTTGGTGTTACATCAAATACTTAATTTGTTTACCAAAAATTATGTGAAACATTTATCAATTTTTGTGAAACATTAGATAATTATTTTTTATAAACTCAATTCCACTGTCTTTAAGAATCCTGGTAAAATATGGCAAATTCGGAAAGCTCTGACATATATGTAAGAACTAATGTTCAATACAGTGATTATGGTTGGTAGTTAGATGAGTTGAAAAAAATAAGTTGATAGTACTTTAGTTAGAATATGTGTAAGCAACATACAGTTGATATTACTTTAGTTTTATAACTAATTCTAATATAAATAAGGTTTTTAGTTAAGACAATTGCAATATCATATAAACCGTAACATTGTAAACATACAGAATGAGGCGTGTAAAATGACTGATGAAAATTCATTGAATTCCATGATATGGTGATTAAATAGATAAACATTGATTTTGAGCAAACGTAATCTATCTATATATATAAAGAAGAGTTCTCTCCCTCCTGGTGCTGCCACCTCATCTAATACTGCAAGGAGAGTGTGACACCTGGCACTTCTATAACCAAGTTTTGTTGTGTTTAGTAACGATTGAATGTGGGCCTTTGAATTAACGTTAATGTGGGCCTTTGAATTAACGTCACCGATTGAGCAGGTTATTATCCACGATAGCTAGGTTTAGTTGTCTTCTTCGAGATGGCTTCGTCATCTGGAGTTCTTCGTGAGGCTAATCCATGGCCATTAAGAACCATCTCCATTAATGGAGTTTCTTGAGGCTGTATGAGAAGTATCTGGATGAGAAATCATTGAGTAGATATTCGGTCGTGTCGTTTCGTCCTACAATCTTCCCTCCAAACTGTTACAGATTCATTGATTGATCGACATTAAAAACCATCTTTCTTCATTCGATGCATCTTTCCTCTCTTTAAAACGGTGAATCTCTTAATATAAAAAGGTATGCATTCATCCCGTAATCATCATCTTTTTATTGCTCAAAGCACAAAAAACTTTCTTTGAGCAGAATTGCTAGCTCATCTCTTTTCTTTGCTGACTTGAAAGCCAGTGCTGTAACACCACAGTTGAAATCGGGCAACTCAGATTTTTTGAAAAGAGGTGGCGAGCTTATGGGCTTCGATACCTTTCTCCTTGATGCAAGGTAGCTCTGGAGATTTAAAAACAAACCTTTCCCTTTTCTTTTAATATTTACAAGTGACGAAAGAGCTAATCATATATTGATGATTTATTAGTTACGAATCTGATAAAACTTTCCCTTCCCTTCCACAACTCTGATTGAAAGGGCTTTATGCTGCATATTTCTATTTGAATTCTATTATTTGAAAGATCTACATGTTGCTTATCTATTTCTTTATCGATTATGTTTGGTTCCAGTCAAAAAAAACCTTACTCCTTGGATTATGAGAGTATGAAATCAGAATTCTGTGTTTGTGGGAATCTGATCAACCATGTGCTAGGTGGAATCAATTATATTGTTTCCTCGATCATTGTGTCTGATGAACTCAAGCCGTGACCTTTTGTTCTTGAAGGCATACAAAGTATGACTATTCGTTGTGTCTTCTCATGAAATGCTCCAGATGATGATGTAGACATGTGAAACCAGTCAAATGTAAGCTACATCTGGTATTTGGCCCTATCTGTTTCCTTCATCATTTGTTTTTATAGTGAAGCAAACCCTAGCTTGATCAGTTCGTTTTTTGAACTCAGGTTCCAACTAATCATTAGATGCTCCAAAACCATTTGATGTTGAGAGGAGGTGACATGGAAACAGTCTCTTAAATTGACAAAAGTCATTGTTACAACAGATGGCTCCGTTGATCATGGTTGGTTTTACAAGAAAAATATCAACGATACAAATCTTTTAAGTTGCAATAAAGTGGGCTTATTTAACTGCAAATTCTTGCTTCAAACTGCATAGAGTCTCTGATGCAAAAATTATACATTGAATTCAAATTACATCTGATTTTTTTGGGGGAAGATTTTAATGAGTTTTCTAATGAGTTGAACATATTAAACTCTTCTTCAGGTGGCTATATCACAGATGAATGGACAATAATATTAATCCTGAACTTATGTCTTTAACGCCGAAGAGATGAGGATAAAATTGTCTCGAGGATGGATCACAAAGGCAAGAGAAATATGACCGCATGTCGATTGTCAACACAATTTGCAGAGTAGATTGACAAGGTTCATTAGGTTTTTTGGAATCTTTGAAGAAATTCTGGTATTGTGTCTATGACTGAGCCTTTTAATAAACAAGTCGATTTGCCTCAGGTTTGGAAGATCAACATGGGGATTTTCCCCTGAGATGAGTTGTTTACAAGGTTCAAGACTCTGAGTCTGGTCAAACTTGAAAGAGAGGCTGGGGTGCTTCCCTTGAGTTCATTGTTAGAAATATTAAGAACCTTCGGATTCATTAACTCCGAGATAATCGCTGGTGATGGACCATGGAAGTGGTTAGTTTAACAAATAAGCTGGCTTTTGTTTCTTTTTATAACAAATAATTCTTTAGCTGCAGAATTTTTGCAGATCATAAATGTGTTATACATTATGAAACTGGAGGAGAAAATGTATGACGAAAAAGTACAACTGAAGTCAATAAATAAACATATAAAAAAGAAAAAAAATCCATGTTTTCCGAATTGAGAAGAATCGACTTACATTTTAAATATCAACTTTATTTATTATCAAAGTAAAGGTAAAAAGTTATTGAGAACAAAATAAAACAATTATACTTTCATGAATATATTAGTGTAAACTAACTAAATGATTTCTAATAAAAATAATATAATAAATAGTAAAAATTGTAGTAGAAAATTGTAAAAATTAATGTTATTTTAGTTGAGAAAAGATTAAATATTTTTGTCACAAATTTCACCTAAATATTATATATAAGTAAATAATTTAAGTAAAATCAGAATATTAATCAATACAATAAAATATTTTAATTTAATGATAATATATAGTAATTTATTAATATGTGACAAACCATTTATATTAAATAAATTTAATGTCAAAATCATATTTTAAAAATTAATTAATATCATTTTGTTTTGCATATCATAATTATTTATTTGGATAACATGGTATAATTGGACATTAAATATAATAACATATACAAAATTCAAACAAACATTTATCTTTATGACTAATAAAATTAGTAGGTTTTAAAGTTGCATAACTAATTTAAAATATGTTTAGTTTGATGCATTATCCAATTTTTATGTTAAATTTAGATAACTATAGTTATAAGAAATTTGCTTAATATTAAAGTCAAAATAGATGCATTATCCTATTTTTATGTTTTACATTTTCGTGAATTGTTTTAATAGTTAAACAATTATATGATTTATAAAAAGGACGATAACAAAATAGTGAAGTTAATGTAACTTATTATTGAAAGTAAAATAAATCATAAGATATGTGAACATAAGATCTAAAGTTATTATATCTAAATAATTGTGAGAAATAAAATTCATTACTTACTAACTTAAAAATCTTAAATGTAATTTAATACTGATAAGAAAAAAAAATATACCTCAAGAGTTCAACAAGAGACGCAATATCAAATAAAATAACAAAAAACAAAGAAGGGAAGAAGTGCAACTAAATGACTTATACAAAATAAAAAAAAATTAGAAAAATGTACACCGACATAATACAAATAGAACATAAACTTATTAAAAAAATCACAATAAATGTATTAAAAAACTTAGTCAATTGAGGAAAATTAAGACTTGACCAATTTTACAACAAACAAATTCAACGAAAAAAGATAAGAAAATAAGAAAAATAACAAAAAAATAATGATCAACACATAATAGAACCAAACCCTTTAAAACTAAACACAAAATTTAAACATTTTTTAGATTGTCACATGGGATTCCACGTCAAAAAGTCTTCCTGACAACGCGACATGTGTCCTAAACATTAAAACACTGCGATTTATTAAATATGGCAGTATAACAACATGTAACTTATATAATATAATTAGTAATATATATAATTTTTATGTTATGATATTCATATTTAAAATGTTAATTTACGCAATTTTATATTTTGTTTTAAGTTTGAAATTCTTTTTTCACTTTTATCAAACTAAGTAAAACATTTTTTTGGTGACAAATATTTGTGCTAATTATTTATTTATTTAAAAATATTATGAATTTATTAATTTTTAATTCATGAACTTTATTATTGATATTAACTTTATATATAGCAGAAGAAAACATAAAACATATTTTACTTAGAAGTTGTAATATAATTTTTTTTTATGTTTTAGTAAAACTGATATCTAATTCATAAAATACTACAAAAACTAAATATATTTATTATTTTTTGGTATTAAACTTAATAGATCGAATACCAGCGGTATATACACCAAACCAAATCAAATTATATATATTTTTATTATGGTTGCTATTTTTATATATCAAAATATCTAAAATTCAAAATCCGGATTGAACGCCTCGACAAATTAACCAAAACTATAAACATATGTAAGATTGTTAAAAAATCCCACAAATATGGTATTAGAATTTAAAGACTTGAAGATTGTTTAACTAACAAGTAAATACTCACAACACCCGAACAAAAAAAATTACAGATACATACAACAACCTTATTTTCCGGTAAAAGAAGCCTCAAACATGATTCACAGACCCAGTTAATAACACCTTACAAAAAAAGTTGAACCCAACATTTTAAACAAACCTAGGATAATACATCCAATCACTAGAAGAACTTTGATAAGGTCCAACTAAACGTACTCGCTTCAAAACCCACCAATTCTTAAAACATACAATACACATCTTTTGCAAATGTAAACCTAAAACACAAACCACAAAATCATATAAAAATAATAACCTAGATCATAAGTAAAATATATCCCGCCCGTAGGGCGGGCCGACCCTAGTGGAATATATTTATTGAGTCATGTATACAACAATTTTTAAACTTATATCATAGTTCATATTTTAAATACACGTGGACGGAAACAAACAGTCAATAAATATTATAGTTTGTTCAGTTGGTTGTAATATTGTAATATGTATATTTGTTGGATATAAATAAATGGGATGAAACTGGTCTCTGTAGCGACCATTAGTTAAGATTTAAAAAGATCATCATTTCTTAGACATTATTTGAGAAGTGATTTTGTCATATATTATCATTACATTAATTTTGCAAGAAAAAAATGACATAGCATAGTTATAAGATGATATGGATTGAAGTTAATTGTGACATGGACATTACATTTAATGTTGATTTTTATTTTTTTAAGATTTTTATAATATGACAATAACTATAGATCATCATTAATATAACAAAAATCATATAATAGTAAGAATATAAATATAGTAATACTTTTACAATTTTCGAAATTTTGTTTTTATAATTATATAATTTAATTATTAAAACAATTATTCAAAAATATAATGCAATTTAAAAACCAATACCATTAATTCTTCTTAATATCTAAATTTAGTTTTATGTTTTTATAATTATATACATAACAGTTTTTTCTTAATTTTGATATGATTTAATATATTTTAACCAAACGAAATAGATTAAAAGTTTTTCTAAAATCATAATTTTAAATATATATGTTATAAAATAAAAATTACCTTATTTTGATATGTAATTAAATTAAAATTTAAAATTAAAGTGAAGCAAATAATAAAATTTAGAAAGTTAACAAAAAAATAATATATAATTTAAATTTTAAAACTTTATTTTCTGCATATTATGCAGGAAAACACCTGGTAATTCTGATAAAATTAAAGAGGATAATTGTTGTCGATCATTGAGAACCTTCCAAAATTATCTTCATCACGATTATTTATATACTACATAAACAAACTGTTTTATTATATTAGTTATATACTCCCATTGAATTTTAAAGATTGATTTTTAGAATCTGCACATATATTAATAAACATTAAACACATATTTTGATTTATTAGTTTTTCTTAATTTTATTTGCTTCCCAACAAAATTCTACCAATCAATTTTTCATATTTTAGTTTATGTTTTAGTTTTCAAGTGAAATGGATAAATTAAAAATAGAAAATCAATTTTTTTATGTATTATGTAAGTAAAAAGTTAAAACATCAATTCTTTGTATAGATAGAGAGTATAATTGAAGGGGAAATTTTCATATATTACTATTTCCTTTCTATAAGAGTTACTGTTAATGAGAAAGCTTTTAGGTATTTAGGTGGACTTCATATGCTCAATACACTGATTATGGTTGGTGGTTAGATAAGTTGAGAAAAATAAGTTGATATTAATTTAGTTAGAATATCTATAAACAATTTATAGTTGATATTACTTTAGTTTTATAACTAATTCTAATATAAAGAAGGTTTTAGTTAAGACAATTTCAATATTACCGAGACTGTAACATTATAAGAATATACAATGAGGTGAGTAAAATGACTGATGAATTAATTGAATTCCATGATATGGCAACTAAATAAATAAACATTGGTACCGAGTAAACGTAATGGAGTATATTTATTGAGTCTTGTATACAATAATTTTTATAAATAGTTTTTTCAAATATTGGGCTACTTTGACTTACAACATTCTAAGCTATATGTCAAATCTTACTCCTTCCCTGTTTTATGTTAAGTGTTGTTGTACAGTAAAGTTTCCGTTACAAAATAAGTGTCGTATTAAAATTTCAATGTAAAATTTATTAAGTTTATATGTTATATAACCTCTTATAATTTTCAGATTATTTGTCTATTGGTTGAATATGATAGATGTATGAATATTAATGTTTTTATTTTAAAAATATATAAATTAACTGCTTTTAATTTGTGTACACAAATATAAAATGACATTTAAAATGAAACGGGAAAGTATTTATTTTCCAACAATATTTACTTAGACATTAAATATATTCCTTCTTCAGTGTTGTAATGATATATTGACATGCAATTAGAGAAACTGATTCCGAAAAACAAATTACAAAAGTTTAGGAAATTTCATATTTGTAATGACTATATTAAGAAGTGTGACTATATTAAATGTGCAACTATCGACATTTTGCACCAAATCTACGCAAGAAAAACAAATATCGACATTTTGCATAACTCCATCGGAAAATATAATAATCTGTCTCCATTTGTGAATAATAAACTTCAATTTATCATGGACGTCTATGAATGCATGCACAAAATTAAATAATATTTGTGAGGTGGTATGATGGTTAAAGTAAGAAATGTTACATCTCTGTATGAATTGGAGACAAATAAAAGGGCTGGTTGGTGGAGTTTTTGTAGTTTGTACTTTTTTGCTCGTGCCAATGCCTTTCGTTCATATGTCATTACTACTTACTTTTATAATGACAAAACAAATATATAGACTAATAGATATATTCTTGAGCTGATAAAGGTGTTTGACCAAAAAAATGATTCCCTCGTCCGTTTATGGGATTAAGGGTCAATGTTACACTGCAAAGCGAGTTTTGTTCATTTCCTTTATCAGGTCAAACGAATGTGCAGTGAAGTTACTCTAACGAATGAGCAGTGGAGTTACTCTAACGAACATTTTGCACTGAATGAGTTCCTGAGTTGTAGCTTTGTAGTTATAAACGGTGTTGTACAGAGGGATAGGTGGGAGAAGGAGGAACACCAGTTACCAATAGGTTATTACCCAACTCCAGTTTCAGTTTTACTGGTTTCGAAACTATGATGTTTAAGGAAAATTAAGGCCAAATCAAAATAAGTGAACTGTTTCCAACGAAAAAAACACAAGTTTAAGAAAAAAATTAGAGCGAATAGAAATCCTGGAGAAAGACAAAAACATAAGCGAGGTAGTAATGATAGTTCAATGGTGATGAAGCATCGATGGAGTTAGAGAGGGCCACTGTGACATGTTTTAGTTACTGCATTTTAAACGCTTCTTCTCTCCACCCCCACTATTAGGAGCACTTGCCTCACAAGAAGGACCATTGGAGCAGGTTGAACCTAAGGCAGACTCACATGCTACACTTGCCCCAGGAAACTGGTCACCTGCACTACTGGTATCTCAATGGCTCGTGGTAGAGGGGGCAGGAGAGCAAGGGACAATCTTGGTGACAGTTATGGTCTGCCTCATTGCTGTGAATTTGTAGCCTGAAACCTTCACTCAGAACTTGTGGGTTTGCCCTATTATGAAGCAGACATTGTGGTGTTAGCATCTCATGATGAGCACCTATGTCTCCATTTGCGTGGAAATAACATCTTTAAATTGAGTCCAAACAACAGGGAAAAGAACATTAAGAATTAACCTCGAAATAGTTGTCAATTAACGCTAACGCCTGCCTTCCCATGAGCTCAGGGTCAGCATCACCAAGTATTACAAAAAGTGGCCTTCTTGTCTTTGTTGTAAACCAAAATTTCAGAACGATACCTGTATTGAAGACCAGACGACTTAGAATGAAAGGATACGCGATGAAGAAATGTGAGGATTAGGAAAGCTAACCTTGCAACTTCAGTTTCATTCACGGTTCTCACATTTTGGACACATCAATGAGGTCAGCCCTCTGTAACTCTGTTAACTTTAGTTTGGCAATTAGTACATGCAGTTTTATTAACATCTAGAGTCCCACACAACGTTATCAATGGTGGCTATGCAGTTTAAAGGCTGCCTACAATTAGGAAAGAGTAAGCATTGTACGTAGTATGTATGGGTTATTGTATTGAAACTAATTACTGATTACCTGAGCTGGTTCCTGTTTCAAGAAGGCAAAGATCTCACGAATGGTTAGCGTCTTGACCTTTGTCACCTCAGATGCATTGACCATAGCAGCAAAGTCCTGGTTTTGAGCCAACCTAAAACATATTTTTTGAGTCAGGTAGGTTGTCAATAAAAAGTCTAGAGAAGGACATGAACAGATGGGTATTATCAACGATAGTTAAGGAACGGGTTGTAGAAGTGTAATCTAATGTTGTATACTTCACTAACTAATAAGTGAGAAATCGTGCAGGGTATCAGTGAGTTACAAAGTGAGTAAAAAGGGTATTGCTTACCTCGTATACGTTTTATGCTAACTCTTGTGATTAATCGATCAGTTAGACCTTGTAAGCCAGCCGTGAATTCGCGATAAAACTCATTGAAATCATGATCCCACATGTAAACATTCAGCACATGACCACTGCAAAAGTTCATCAAAAGTTTGTTAGAAGGCAATTGTTAAATGAGTTTTCAAGTAGAATAGTTTCAGTAAGTGAAACTGAATAGTCGTTGAATAGTCATTATGGAAATATGAGTTCATCAATAAGAAGAAGCTCCAGCCCATACCATCAACAACGTCACTGAAGAAGAGAGCCATGGGGGCTTGCCGATTGATTTCGTTGTCTCTGTTGCCTTCAGTAGCTCTGATAAATTGATTTATGTGACTGTGGTGAAGAGGGGAAGGAAAAATAGATGAGGGATATATATAGTGTAGAGTTGGTGGGATGGAAATCGATTCATGGCGTTAGAATATCTGCATTTAATGACTGAGCCTTTTGAGGCTTAACATGTTGAACGTATATGTTCAAAAGGAGAAGGGGAAGCGTTACAGATGATGAAGGTGCCGAGAAGATGAGATTAGTTAAAGACGAAGATGTGGGAAATATCTTTTTACATGAATTAGGTTTTACACAAAGAATTGGCCATTGTTGGGCTAAGAAGAATGACTTGTAATCAAATATTACCGAAGACCCGGTTTTTATCTTTTGTTGAAAAACAGAGTGACATGGCAAAATAAAACTGTACTATTGGTCAATTTTTAGAATGACGTGGATAACCTCTCCATTGAGTATATTAAACTTTTAATATAGTATAGATGATTAGGTTGATCTTTACATTAAATAATAAACTTAAATCTAGCTTTACTTATTTAACTGTCCACCAAAAAGGTATAAATTTTTATATAAATTTTCATCTTTGATATGATATAAAGTTTTATTAAAATATCTAACAATCTGTCAAAATGTAAATATCTATAATAAATTGATTATATTGCAATAATCTTAACATCATGTAATAACATTTGAAAATAATATTGTGTTATTTATAAATATATGGTAATGGCACAATATCTTATTACAATTTTACCATATATAGATATTTTTCATTAGAAATATAAAAAATATATAAAATAAATGAATTTTTTTTTATTTTCATATTAACATGTTTAATGTGCAAGTTTATAATAAACTCTATCTAAGATTTAAATTATTTTGTTTAGAATTTTTAATTATAGTAACCACTTTATATTTATTTTGTATTACTTGAATTTTTATATTTAAATTTTATTTCATAATTGCGTTATGTCATGTTATAATTACATAAGATTCATGTCATTTTTTTAATAGAATGCGTCTATCATTTATTTATTAGAATGATTGTGATGAAGACATTTAAGCAAATCACTTCTCAAATAATTTTGAGGGGATTTTAGATAAACCACATCTCGAATAATTTCTAGTGGATATATCACAGGGCATATGTCACGAAGAAATCAAGAACAAAATGATATCTTTGTTTTCCTTTCCATGTAAGAAATAAACAGATTTGTTACAAAAAATTCATAAATGTGACAAATTAGAACAGAAGATAGAAGAAACTTAATGTTGCAGAGAAGCCAAGACTGAGGATACAATGTGAAGGGAACCTGTGACTATAACCATTCCTGCTTCTTCACCGGTTGTGTTGTGTTTGAGAATCTCACACGCAAGCTTTAGAGAACCAAACACAGTTTTGCCTTCTGAAGCTTCCACAGGCCCTAAACCTAACTCATCAGCAGCTTTTATCCATGATTCCTTCAAAACCGAACAAGCGGTTGATCTTACCTTGCCTCCACCAATGTCAGCTTCTGTTAGAACTGCTGCTTCTGGTCTCACACCTGAGAGAAGTTCTTTTGCAAAGGACACATGATCTTTGTCACTAGCCATTGCCACCACAAACACTAATCTCTTCTCTGCAAAATCCTTCTCTATCATCTCCTTTAGAGCTCGCGCAGATTCTTTGGTGTGAGCTGAAAGACAGACAGAAAAGATTGAATGTCGTTAACCACAAAGTTTCAAGCAAAGTAGAGAGAGATCAAAACCTCCATCAAGAAGCACTGTTGCTCCAGGTAATTGTAAAGCCTCTGCTTCTTTTGGTGTGAGAAACTGACTTCTACCAAGTAAACGAGTATTCTCTAAACCAATCCGAATAGCTTCATCTGTCACTCTCGACCATCCTGAATCGCCCATCAAGAAAGGTAATGAAACTTTAATATGAACAGTATAGAGAGATTCAAAATGTATCATACTACCTTGATCTCGAAGACAGAGAGATACACATGTGGCAGTAACAGCATTGTGTAGCTGGTGATGTCCAAGCATGCGTAGATTTACATTACCAAGCTCAACAATCTGCGTTTATTACGTACAAAATGTTGAAATCACAATTCTTGATTCAAATAGAAGAATAACAAAAGTCTTTGAAACTTACTGGTTTCTCATATTTTTCATTTTGTATTACAATGTCACAGGACTGACAAAGCCCGACCCCATTTTTGTTGGTGATACCTTTGATTGATGAACCAGACCCAATATCAGATGCCAATACAACCGGTGACGACATTGATGCTGCTTTAGAACGAAGTATATCCTCGATATGAGGAAGAAACGGTCCACCTAAAACCACCTACAAGTTTTATAAAACTCAATCTATCAATGTGTTTATAAGCTAATGATTATAAAAGCAAATACATAAAAAGCCACCTAACTGGACGTCCATGTTTAGAAATTCCAGACTTGGCCTCTGCTATGCTTTCCAAGGAACCTCCAAGAGCAGCCATATGTTCCTCACCTATGGTTGTTATTACTGATGCAGCAAGATTTGTACTTTCAATGACATTTGTAGCGTCTCGAGCTCCTCCTAGCCCAGCCTGATGATACCAAATCAAAATATAAGTCAGTGGTAGACATCAGCTAGTTAAACTAGATGATTAGCTTCTGTACAAAAGCCAACCTCTATAACTGCAATGTCGACATTCTCCTTAGCAAACAAAGAAAAGGCTATCCCAGTGAGAATCTGACAAAAAGAAACATCTATATAAGAAAAAATTGTGTGGAAAGTAGAGAGAATCTAAAAGAAGCATTGACTAGTAACCTCAAAATGACTCAAGGAACCATCTTCATCCTGAATAGACTGTTCGATGATGGGTTTGATTGAATAGAAAAGATCATTAAGAGTGGATGCAGAGACAGGTTGTCCATTACAGGAAATGCGTTCTTTGATACTCAGAATATGTGGGCTATACTCACGTTAGTAATCATGAAAGATTCAAACTTCAAGATAAGTTATAAACACTTAGGCTATAGTCTCAGTATATACCTAGAGTAACAACCAACTGAATAACCTCCAGCTCGTAAGACATTGGATAGAAAAGCAGAAGTTGAACCTTTTCCCTTTGTCCCAGCCACATGAACAACCTACAAGATATGCATAACACAGAAAGATTCAAACTTTACAGATGATATGCCTTTCTATCATTAGATCAACAAGTTTTCATCAATTCCAATTCTTTCTTACTCTATTTAACCAGTGAGGAGATGTATTAAGTTTTGGGAAAGCTCGAACCTTGTATTGGAGATGAGGGTTTTGGAGACGAAGCATGAGACGTTTCATTCTACCGAGATCGAACCCTTCACTGGAATCAGTTCCAGCTCCTTTGGGCACACCTGATTTCTCGTAGTTTTTGTGAGATTCTAAGAACCCTACAAAATCTCTGAGCTCTGGATCTTCAGTTGAGCTCATGGGTGATTGATTTCGATTTGAGGTTAGATTCGCTGCTGATAATCTGGTGATTTTTGGAGGAAGTTTGCAATTGGAAATGATACTCAAGTGGCTCCACAGTGCTCTCATTCTTACAGTGAGAGGAACTTGGTTACCATGAAAACCAGACAAGGCTTTCAAGTGTATGTATCTCTCTGTCTTTATGCGATTTCTGTCTGAAGCTGAAACTCAGAGCCGAGGTTCACAAATCTAATTTTAACTTTCAAGTGTATGAATCTCTGTGTCTTAACTTTTTTCGTGTGTTTTTGGGCTTTGTTTATAACTCGGCCTAGAAAGATGATTTTTAGGGAAATATTCTTGATTTGCTTTAAATATTAAAATTTTGCCAGTGCTATTCATTTTCTAACCACAATTAATCAATAGTAAATATTTTAGAGAAAATTGCTGTTAGTGCCTATAATCGTGGTCTTAGTTAGAGAACCATATATGATGGTAGTGAATTAATTTGATGACCATATTGACCTTATATACTACACATGTCTCTAAGTCTAGTTGTTTAAGAGTTTATTAGTATGAATATGGAGTAGTGTGTTTTATGCAAGTTGGCTATATGTGAAAAATAAAGAAAATTGTTTAAATAGATATTTTTATTTTTTTCTATCCAAAAACAACATAGATTGTTGAGAATTTTAAAATCAAATAGTTTTTTTATATAGAAACGAATTAATTTTTCTTTGTCCTATCAGATAATAATATAATGTTTCAGAATTTCATTTTGAAATTTTCTATCATTTCATACACAATACACAATAGAAGATATTCATATATAAATTATTATTTTTTCTAACATGTTACCAATCCAAACTAATGTTATTAGTTTCATCGCCTACCAATCCACAAGTAAAATTTTTATTTTGCATCTCTCATAAAATTATTATTTCTTATGTATAATATTTTCTACTTTAATCGTTATTATCGACTGGTAATATTTTGTATCAATTAAAAACTATTGTAGATGCTAACAGATTTGTTAGTTATTAACAAATACAAGTATCAAATGTGTTATTTGAGGTGTTAGTTGTTAACAAATTTTGTAGGTGTTAACAAAGGTGTTAGCCGATAACAAATACATTCACCAAAGGTGTTAAAAGAGGTTTAGTCTGTTAATAAATATTGCAGATATTTGATTAATGGTTTGTTAGTTTGTATATGGTATGATACTTAGTTAACAAGCTGACAAAAGAGTTAATACAAAGGTTTGTGAGTTTATACGGTGTTTGTTAAATAGTTTATCAATGTGTATTGCTATTTTAACTTGTTACATGTTTTGATATATTATTGTATCAAATATCGTATAAGAGAACATATGCTAAGCAATATATCAACAATTCAACAAACTATCTATCAAATAATGTATATGTTAACCAGACATGTATCAGTTAACAAATAAATTAACCCCTACCAATTGATCTAAGACTAATATCGAATTTATAACAAATTATAATTTCAGAGATCTTGAGATCTTGCAATCAGTTGTAATATATGTTTTCAATCATATCAGGTGCTAAATTATACTTTATTTTATCTATTAAAATATTTTATATTATAATTTTTTAAATATTATTATTTGATAATATTTTTAGCATTTAAGAAAATCTAGCAAACATATAGACAAAAGTGAAGTAGGTATATGGCTTTTCTACAATATGACTCTGACTTCTCTACAACCAACAGAAAAATATGTCAATTGGAAAAATGAATTTTTTGTCCAATGCTGAACAAAAATGTATGTGTTGACTCTAATTGCCACTCAACGGGTAAATGACTAATAAGGCCTTTCATTTGAAGTAGATAACTAATTGACCCAATATTTTATAATAGAATATATATTTAACAAAAGTATATTTTATATGTAACTAAATATTGTAAAAATGTGGGTCTTATTGTAAATTGTATTGAAAATTATTTTTTATAAGTCTAAAATGCTTAATATATTTGACATTTCAAAACAAAATTAATATTTGTAATCTGGTTATCTATACTATTAAAACATGATTATTCTAAAAATTTAGTGTTGAAAATTATGGGTCGATTATTAAAATTTAATATATCTTTTTATTTGATACTTTTCTTATCCAAACAAAATCTTTTAATATTATTTTCTAATTAATAATCACAAAAATAATAATAACAATCACCTACAATTTTTCTGATGTATCATTTTTTCTCATTAACAATGGTTTCGAAACAAAAAATTGTATTGGCCACGTAAAAGAAATGATAGTGAATAGCATCGATAAACAAAGCCTATATAAATAGAACAGAAAGTTCTTTGTGTTCATTTACCAAAAAAAAATAGTCATTGTGTTTCACAAAATGAGTTCTAAAATCGTCCACTAAGACTAGTACATCGCTAATATATAATATCTTATGTTCATTACATTATAAGTTTATAACATACCTTATATACATCAAATGGTAAGCTTATGTATATTTCATAAATTAGGTAATGAAATATGGTAAAGATTTTTACTAAAAACCATGTCTTTACCTTCATAGAATATATAGATTCAGAAATCATATAATATAAATAGATTATATTATGCCATTTTAACACATACGAACTGAAGAAAAATTGAAAAATGCATATGAAGTTAATGAATATTCATGTAACAAACTTATTTAAGAGATCTTTAGTTATAATTAATACATTTATTAAAACTAATATAATGGAAAGTTAACAGATACCTACTAAATTATATTCTATACTATTAAAATACAATAAAATCATGTTTAAAAGTATAGTAAATTTTTAAAATCTATGTTCATTATTTTTCCATTTCGCATAACATATAAAAAGATAATTTAAATAATTTTGTAATAAGTCAGAATTATGACATATAATAAAAATACAATAAGAATGAAATTATTAAGTATTTCAATATCTAATACAAACATTGAAATTATATTTTAAATTTTTAAAATAACAATTTAAATTAAATTGATTTAAATAAACCATTTCTTCAACATGTACCTTCAGATTTTATCAGATTTTAAAATAAAAGATATATCTTAGTTAAAACATAAACTGAATTGCATATCGGGTGGACGGGTTTACCGATTCGAGTCATTCGACCATGGGTCCGCTTGCACTGACTTAAATGCAAAATATTTTAAATAGAAAAAAAAATATTGCAAATTAATAAAATATTTGTAACAATGTTAATAAAATTTTACATCATAAAATATTTTGCGCTTTCAAAACATAGATCAAAATATTGTAAGTTTAAGCATATATATAATACAATGAGAAACACCTTTTATAAAATATATATTCAAAATTTAAATTGTTGGATAAAAAGTTAGGAATGACACGTGTCAGAATTTCTCTCAAAACCTAAAAATTCAAAACTTTTAAAAACAACTAGATAAATCAGGCATTTAAATCTAAACATATATACAAAATTATATATATATATATATATATAATCGTTTTTAAAAACGCAGATCAAAGTTTAGTAATTACTATAGCATAAACATATTAAAAACTAGGGTCGGCCCGCCATACAGACGGGATATACTTTACTTGATATAGGCATTATTTTTATATGATTTTGTGGTCTGTGTTTTAGGTTTGCATTTGCATTTGCAAAAGATGTGTATTGTATGTTTTAAAAATTCGTGGATTTTGAAACGAGTACGTTTGGTTGGACCTTATGAAAGTTCTTCTAGTGATTGGATATATTATCCTATGTTTGTTAAAAGTGTTGGGCTCAACCTTTATTGTAAAGTGTTATTAACTGGGTTTGTGAATCATGTTTGAGGCTTCTTTTACCGAAAAATAAGGTTATTGTATGTATCTGTAATTTTTTTGGTTTGGGTGGTGTAAGTATTTACTTGTTAGTCAAGCAATCTCCAAGTCTTTAACTTTTACTATCATATTTGTGGGATTTTCTTAACAATCTTATATATGTTTGTAGTTTTGGTTAATTTGTAAAGATGTTCAATCCGGATTTCGAATTTTAGATATTTTGATGTATAAAAATAGCAACCATAATAAAAACATAGATACTTTGATTTAGTTTGGTTTATATACCGTTGGTATTTGATCTATTAAGTTAAATACCAAATAAAAAATATTTAGTTTTGTAGTATTTTATGAATTATATATCAGTTTTACTAAAACATAAAAAGTTTTTTTATATTATAACTTTTAAGTAAAATATGTTTTATGTTTTCTTCTACTATATATAAAGTTAATATCAATAATAAAGTTCATGAATTAAAAATTAATAATTTTATAATATTGTTAAATAAATAAATATTAGCACAAATATTTTTCACCAAAAAAATTTTTTCACCAAAAGTGTTTAAATTTTATGTTTAGTTTTAAAGGGTTTGGTTCTATTATGTGTTGATCATTATTTTTTTGTTATTTTTGTTATTTTCTTATCTTTTTTCGTTGAATTTGTTTGTTGTAAAATAGTCAAGTCTTAATTTTGCTCAGTTGACTAAGTTTTTTAATACGATTATTATGATTGTTTGAGTAAGTTTATGTTTATTTGTATTATGTTGGTGTACATTTTTCTAATTTGTTTATTTTATATAAGTCATTTAGTTGCACTTCTTCCCTTCTTTGTTTTTTGTCATTTTATTTGATATTGCGTCTCTTGTTGAACTCATGAGGTATATTTTTTTCTTTATTAGTATTGAAATTACATTTAAAATTTTTAAGTTAGTAAGTAATGAATTTTATTTTTCACAATTATCTAAAATTAGATATAATAACTTTAGATCTTACTAGGGCAGACCTGCGTTTCTCGCGGCATTTGATATTTTGTCAAATATATTTTATAGTTTGTTTCTAATTTTATCACTTTGTGTTAATATTTGGTTATAATGCATGATTCTTTTGTGATTGGTGTAACTGTAAATTTTGCATAGTGAAAATTGTATGCATATAACCTTGTTTATTTTTAATGGTAGTGGGCTGAGTTTATTGCCGTTGTCTGACTTCACAACTACTAACCTTTACTTCTTAAGTTGTAATCTTTTTTTTCAAAACACCTAATTTGTTGTGAATGAATTGTTTATTTCATGAATAGAGAAGTCCCTTATATAAGGATTACAAAGGGAATATTCGGGTATCAGAATATACCAAAGAATATACCAAGGAATAAACTTATACTAAGGAATAAACCCCTTCTTATGTTCATCCACATAATGTCATTATCTACAACACTCCCCCTTGGATGCCATATCTATAGAGCTCGTAGTGTGCTTAATGTTGCCTCATTAAAACCTTTCTAGGAAAACCAAAACCCAGGATGAGAAAAAGGAAACCATAGATAAGGAAAAAGAGTACAACACACAACTACTCCCCCTGATTTGGAACTCCTTGAAGTTCCTGCAGACTGCGCATGCCTATCATCTTGATGAGCTTCTTGAAGGTCGCTGTAGGCAATGACTTGGTAAATAGATCAGCTGAGTTCTCGCTGGAACGGACTGGGACAACTAGGACCTCCCCTGCCTTTTGTAGCTCGTGGGTATGAAAGAACTTGGGTAGGATGTGCTTGATTCTGTCTCCTTTGATGTATCCTTCCTTGAGCTGAGCTATGCAAGTTGTATTATCCTCATACATGATAGTCGGCGCCAATGCTCCTGTAATCAGACCACTATCCATGCCAATGTGTTGAGTCATAGATCTCAACCACACGAGCTCTCTGTTGGCTTCGTGTATGGCTAGAATCTCAGCATGGTTGGACGAAGTTGTTGCAATAGATTGCTTCATAGATCTCCAAGAGATCGCAGTCCCACCATGGGTAAAGACATATCATGTCTGAGATTTTCCAGCATGTGGATCTATTAGATAACCTGCATTAGCAAAGCCAACTAAAATTTCTTTGGATTGGTTAGTATAAAACAACCCAAGATCCTTCATTCCTTGTAGGTAACGAAATATGTGTTTAATCTTATTCCAATGCCTTCGTGTTGGACAAGAACTAAATCTTGATAGGAGGTTGACGACAAAGGATATATCTTGCCTAGTGTGGCTAGTCAAATACATCAGAGCTCCAATGGCACTGAAATCTAGTTAACAAAACATTGCAGTCCATACTTATGATTCGATGGTACCTTATGACCTTTCTTTATTTTGGACTTCACCACGTGCTAAGACCTATATACTAGGTCATGGACCTTGTCCATTCATGCTTAATAACTCGCGAATGAGTGGCTGAGATGTGGTAACCTAATGTTGCTGCAACAACATGGTTCATACGTGGTGGTGTATAAATACAATTGGCCTACTGTCTTTGGTTCCTTAAAACTTTCTTTCTATCAGCTATAATGTAAGCCATGCATACTAATATGTATACTGATAGTCAGTGCCTTAAAAGCCATACCATGGTCTAAGTTCATCTCTTGGTTACTATATGAAAGATTGAGCTAGAATCGATGTCCGGACATAGTCATGGTCGGCTTGGACCTGAGGTGTGGGGTAGATGGCTTACCACGGCCATTCCTCATTCTATTATATATGGTAAGGGCGTGTTGATCACACATATAAACATGGTATGTCTAAGGATTAACCAATGACCTGAACCATTTAACTTTTCTATGGACAATATAAAACACAAGGAACTTCTCTTGTAAGAGAGATTATATATGTATATGGACTGATGGTTCTTACAGAACACTTTTACTAAGTATCACTTAGTCCATCATCTAATGTACAATTGATTTGTTCAGTCCATAAACAGCTAGAAACAATGTTGTTCTTGAGAAACTTCTTTCTCATCTTTCTTGGTACCTTTATAATCTTTATCCAGTGAACCATATGCTACTTAATACATCCTTAGATGTCAATCTAACCTCAAGTTTCTTATGACCAGATTTTATCAATTCGAGTTTATGTAGTAGCTTCCACCACATAGGAGTAAATCTCCTTATAGTATGTTCCTTAGTCTCTTTGAGTGTCCTTGTGTAACAAGCTATGCTTGAATGCTTTAAGTAGGAACATGAGCACCTTTAAGGCCACGTGGTCATGTCCTATCTCTCACGATTTTCTTTCTCACAAGACCTATTTATCACTGGTTTATGTCTGATGGCGTTTATATGGCCAATACGCCCATCACTCTTATATACTCTTATCCCACGTCCCTTATAATGTTTATGAGTACTCTTACGTGGGTTCATGATCCTCGCTAATATCTTTATGATCAAGTGCTACTTATCTTGCGCATTCTTACATCATTGGTATCGATACCCTTTCTGCGTTCCATTGTATTCCAGACATGATTCAATCGATTTGAGATCTTGTTATCTAGGACCTTCAATACCTAGCAGCTTGGCGTCCCAAGCTACATGGTCATGGTACCTTAGATGTTTAGCTGCGCAGCCTTTTCTCAATGTCTGGACTGGTTTCCCTTAGTGACCTCGGATTTGTCTATATGCACCTTTTCTGTTCTTATCCGAGGTTCCTTTTATTTTGGAACTTATTGGTCTATCATGTATAGACTCTGTAGCAACTTGATTGTGTCTCCCTAGGACATCAATGTCGTGGTGCAAGCTGGTCTATATATATATGACTTAGTCATTTCATTCGGGTCAAAGTGTCTGACATCTGTTTAGCTAGCTTTGCATAATCTTTATATATTTTACTTTGGACGTCTTAAATCATAATTCTGGTTCGAGGATCTTGCCTAGACAATGATGGTTAATATCATTCTATCATTCTTTAATTCTTTACCAGCTTATAGCTTTCTCCTTTTAATGTTGGATAAACATATTACTATCTCTTGCAACCTGTGTTCTTGGCCACTTATTAGATCACCTATGTTTGGCTCAACATACTTTCAAACACGTGGAGAAAGACATTATTTATCCAACATATATTCCCAATTCTCTTATGAGGTTTTATCTTAGATGGCACATATGTTTGTGGTGGTTCAGATTCTCTTATATGTATGTGTCTGGTTCATGACCCTTAATTTGAGATGGGAATATCTATGCTTACTTATATGGCCTGATGCTTATCAATCTTGTACATGTAATTCCATGTGTCCCCAAGCATAAGGTAATAGCCTTATGTGGTATTCATAATTTATGGTTGCAGACAATGTACCACGGATTTTGTAGTATGTTCATGGACTATGGTTTATCCTTTCTCCCCCTCATGGACATACCATCACGTGGTGCTTGGGACAATAAAGCCTTGTAAGTTTCCCTTGTGCACATGTTACACAACGTGAGATCCAACGGGATAACTTTTCTGTGCCTTAACAATCATTATTGCATCAAGTTTCATACATGGATGGCTAGTCCAGTCATGCCATTAAGTTCAAAATTTAGTGGGCCAACCTTTCTGGTTGCCATGGCTTTTTTTTGCCTCTTAACATACTGATCCTTAGTATAGTGTAGATCAGTAGAGTACATAAGTATAGTTCTGGGCGGTTTTTATTTCAAATCTTTCGTAGGAATCCTATTTTTTCCTTTCTTACCCATTGTTTCTCATTTGGGGAAACCATTTATACTTAATCTTTATAATTCAATGGGTCTCATGGGTGAATATAGATCATTTGGATCTCTCTAGCCCTTTAGGCATTGCCTTGGCCATAGTTCTTTTAACTAGGCAACTATACTCTTTAATCTTTTGTACTCATCTTTATAAAATAAGAATCATATAATTATAATATAGATTTTATGATTTTATTATTTTCATTTTTTTTCAAAATGATTTTCGATATTTTTTTTTCGAATTTTTCCAAAAAAAAATTCCTTTTTGATTTGTTTTTTTTTCAAATTTTTTTTTTCAAAATGATTTTTGAATTTTTTTTCAAATTTTCTTTTCTTTCGAAAAATTTTCCTTTCTCAAATTTTTTTTTTCAAAATGATTTTCGATTTTTTTTTTCAAAATTTTCCTTGGATTTCTTGGATTCTTGAGTCTTTTCAGGAAGTTTCATCTCACTGTTTTTATACTCGTAAATCTTTTCATAACTTTATCATATTCGTTGATGGTCTCTCTAATACGCTGCTTTCTCAGCTCCTCTTTCAACAGGTATGACAAAAGGTCATTATAGGTTTTGAATCTCTTAGTAATATATGAGATCAATTTATCCTGTCGATGAAATGTGGAATAGGTCTTACAGTAAGTTCTCCTTTGTTACCACTTCACCACATAGTTCAAGACTATAGGCGATTTTCATTAGAGCAGAATCATATTTGTCCACAAACTCAAAGTCCTGGAACTTGAGGATTTTTAACTCAAACATGGCATTATGCCATAGCATCATTGAATTTCTGGTTTTTAATCTCGCCTAGAGGTCACAAGGATCCTCAATATTTTAGCACAGATTTCTCAGATCCTCAGTGAGATGATAGCGCATAATTTTTTTATGGCTCTTTTCTTTTCACTCTCAATTGCTTTATTACTATCAACAATACATCTCCCGAGTTCTCTTGACTTTAGGGCAACTGTAGTATTGATTACTCATTCTACATAATTATCTCCATAGAGATTTAGGCTCGTATAATCCAAGGGTTTGAATTTCCACATCTGAAATGATATAATTTATAAGTTTTATGATTTCAAAACTTATGTTGGTTGGTCAAGACATATAGCTCGAATAAAAATGAATTCAATTACATAATCAATCAAGAAATGAATTCTCGATTATAAACCTATTCATATTTAATCTTTATAATTTAAAAATATATAATATCTCTTTCATATATATTATATATAGTTTTTTATGTATATAAATATGCGGATATATATTTTCTTTATATATATAGAGATCTCTCTTTATATATATATATAGATCTCTTTTTTTTATATATACGTATACTTTGTATATATATATTTATATATATGGTTTTTATTATTATATATGCGGATATATATCTTTATATGTTTAAGATATATACGGCTTTATGTATATATCTTAATATTCGGTTTTAGATATATATGTATATACGATTTATAAGTAAGACCCTAAATAATATGGCTAGGGTTTATAAAACTTGTAACGCAAGTATGCGGTTATACCAAATTTATACGAGTAGAGTCTTAGACCATTTTTTCATACGATTCAAAACTATAGCATATATGTTTTAAACAAAACTATACGGCTTTGAGGAAAACAAATTCAATTATAAAAACTATACTACTTTGATTAAAACGTGTATGCATGACGTAAATTTATTAGGGTTTAAACTATTCATGCATGCGGCTTTGTATAAAATAGTATACGGCTTAAGTAAAATAGTATAGGACTTGAGTAAAATAGTATACGACTTCTTTTATTTTATGTTTTAGGTCCATACCATATGCAGATTGCATATTATTCAAGTTCTATAGATTCTTTTAAGGTTATTTTTATAGATCTATGTTTTCTGGTTTAGATCTTTAACTTAAGTTTTGATGTGTAGAAAACTAGATCACCATGAGAGAGATCCTAGAGTTGTTCCTCATGAGCTACAAGCTTCCAATCCGTGAGCTTACTTTGTTCAAGCTGATATCAAGTTTGTAAGCTAAGAAGGATTAGATATATTAATCTCTATTCTGTGAGAGAAAGAAGATTAGGGTTCATGAAAAAACTTAGGGTTTATGAGAAAACTTAGCTTTTGAATTCGTATGCAGTTTTCAAGCTTTGACGGCGTTCACTGTAATTGTGCGTGCGGGCGCGTCACAGTTCTGATTGACAAACCGTTTTCACAGACTTCTTCTTCTCGTCCGGGGCTTCAATTTGATATATTACACGTTTTCTGAGTCCACACGGTTTGAGAGAACGAACTGTTTGAAGTTCGCCGTCAATGGAAGGAGAGATTGGGTTTTAGGTAAGTCGGCGGCGCGTTTTGTAATTGAGATTTAGAACGCGTCAGAGATTGGATCATCGAGCCGTCTGCGGAAACAGATTCCTCTCGTCTTGGGATTCGATTTGATATGTGGATCGTCATCTGGCTCCACGGGGTTTGGGAGATACAACGGTTTTAGGTTGAGCCAGAATTAGGGTTTATGTGGATCTGGCGGCGCAAACTAAAACAGGTCCTGAGGGCGCGTCTAAGATCGGATTGACGAGCCGTCTGGACCTACAGATTCTTCTCGTCGAGAGCTTTGATTTGATATATTACACGTTTTCTGGGTCCATACGGTTTGAGAGAACGGTCTCTCTAAATTTTGCGGCCGGATTAAGGGTTTTTGGTTTTTAGCTTTTAGGGTAGGGACTATCGTGCTGATAACGTGTTGTGAATGAATTGTTTATTTCATGAATAGGGAAATCCCTTATATAAGGATTACAAAGGGAATATTCGGGTATCAGAATATATCAAAGAATATACCAAGGAATAAACTTATACTAAGGAATAAACCTCTTCTTATGTTCATCCACATAATGTAATTATCTACAACATAATTTAAAATTTGGCTTGTTATTTGTTAAAGAAGTTCAAATAACTCAGCGATTGACCGCTTATATTTTGTTTAGTTATATCCAAGTTTACCCATTGGTTGACCAACCGTGGATTCTCTTATACATAACATTATTATAATGTATACGTAAATATCATTATCATACAAATGCTGTTATGAAAACACTCTTGCAATCTCTTTTTAAAATCTACTAGGTGCGTAGCCCCGCGCAAGCGCGGGGTTAGGAACGTAATTTATTTTTCAAGTCTAAATGTATCAAATTATATAAATATTTTCCATTGCCTTTTAAGAAAACGAACATTGTATAATTTTTATGAATAAACTTGACTTAAAATTATGGAAATGTTAAGCAATAGGAAGGAGCATATTCCATAGATCAACAAATTTTCGTTCGTTTCTTAATAGATCTGTATACCAAAGGTCCAAGGTCCTAGTGATTTTGGTTGTCTTATGCCTTGTCAATTTTTATTATGTTTTGGAGGTTCAGGAAGAAAAAAACAAACTTTAGGAGTAAGTAGTGCCACTCAAGAACAAATACGATTTTGAATTAAGTTAAAAATTATTATTGTTCTGCTTTTTAAGTCTTGAGGAGGGGTTTATTCAGTCTGGGTTTGAACTGACTTGTATTTAAAATGATAAAATCTTCAGTATAAATTCAAAAAACTCTTGTAAAATTTAGTATTACTGAACTTATGATTTTAGAATTTACAGTAATTGACTATTTTAAATAATGGATTTAAAGAAATTTGTAGTGATTTAAGAATGTTTTGCTAGAATTATTTGTTAAAAAAATAATAATCTAAATTTCGCATTTATAGAAGGAATTTAGAATGGTAAGTTATTATAATTTTTTAATCATTCAAGATCATCTGAAACTCAACTCAAAATAAAATCTTTTTGATCATTCAAAATACATAATTCAATTTGTGCTGAAACAAAATGGAATTCAAATAAAAATAATAAAACAAATCAAACTTACAAGATATAATAAAAAGCATATATGTATTTGGTATCTGGTTCAGCTCCGTAGCATACAAACAAATATGTCATTATAAATTTCCAGGTCGAACTAAATATGAACTGAAAAAATGGGGACTACATATCATTTTGGCTAATTTGGTTTAAACCTTGAACCGTGCACGGTTTAGATCCAACCGAAAAGAATCAAAACAGTTTTTTTGTTGTTATTAATCCCAAAACTGCATCGAAACCTCTTTGGAATCTTTTGATGATGACCAAACATATCACAATGTAAAACTAACGACAAAATACCAAAATATATAAAAGGTTTTGGGGATGATGGGTAAAGAGAAAGAAGATAACCACAAATACCGTATCGTGCGGCTTCTTTATCCACAAGTTTCACGATCCTATCATAAATATGAATTATAAGTTCCATAACTGGGAGACATTGATGAGACAATCAGTTCACGAACCTGCTGCTGCTACTGGCCAATACTTCCCAAGAGTCTTTTTACAGCAGCGTTAACGTTCCTATGGAGGAACTGGAAATCAAACAAGAAACATGTTTTAGGGAAACCATAAACATCAGAATAAGGGAAAAGAGAGTATAATTCTAGTGAAACCTAACCATTGGATTGGTTCGTGCCACTCAGGCCGCCAACACCAAGACTGCCAAACATATTCATCAATAAATCCAGCCCTGCGTTGTTGCATGTCCCTATAAACATTGCGATCGTACCAATTCACTCAATAAGTTGCATGTGGATATGTACGTGCTATAACAAAAACATGCATTGTAGAAAAAAAACTATAAGAGAAACAACTCAAGCCATTATAAGTCAGATATATATAATATATTTTGTTGCAAGTACCTGCTGCAGCAGCACCAGTTTGCCCTGGTTGAACCAGCCTGGTTCCCTACAGAGAAGATGGATTGGGAACATGAATACAGATTGATGAAAATTAAATATTAATATGAGATATCAACACTCTGTTAGTTTATGCCAAAAAGACATAACCAAAGAGAAACCAAAAACATTTCTTTTTCGTGTGTGTTTTCAACAATTAAAATGCTACACAGCCCTTAGTAAGGCATTACCAATGATAAGCCCAGTATTCTGCTTTAGATCAAGAATTTAAGATCATTCACCACAGATGGGATTATCTGTTTAGCTAGTCTAAACACAACACAAAATATAATTAAGAAATATACAGGACATGAGAAGGATATCCACACTTACTGGCTGGTCGAATTCCTATTCTGAGAGAAAAATGATTGTTGTAGAGTCATCATTTGCTAAAGACAAAAAAAATCAATCCACGAGATTAGGGTAAAGAAACATCATCATTTGATAATAGCTTAGAGATAAAGAAATGTTTCTTTGGAAAAACTACCTCGTCCCCCAGACGAACCGCCGATGTTGCCCTGAACGGGTGCGCCGTCTGGTCCGGAGACTTCGACAGCCTTGGTATGTCCGCTGCTGTCGACCTCAGTCTCGAACTCAACGGATTTATCAGGGGAAAGGGTACGGCAACCCTCAGATCTGATGGAGGACTGCTGAACAAAGAGATCGTCACCACATTCTTCGGGTATGATGAAACCAAAACCTTCTAGGTGTCGAACCACTTCGCCGAGCGTCTGCATCTCTCCCCACCGTTGTTTATATCACCGCCAAACATTCTGATTTCAAATCTCTCTCTCTCTCTTGTCAATGACACGAAGTGGAAGGAAGGGTCAGGAAGAGGAACAGAAACAGGAAGAGTGGGAGAAATAACTATGGTTTTGCTAAAACAAAAGGTCTTTTCGGCCCAAAAAACATTGCAAAAACATCAATTGAAACCCAAAAAAAAGTCCAAACGAAAATATGCTGACGTGGCAGCATGGGAGAGACTCAACTCTCCCATTATAATATAGATTTTTGACTTAGTCGTTTGTATAGCGGTTAAATCTTTGTAACTAAAAAATTAGTTTATATTTGGTTTAAAATTTAAGATGTTGACATTTTGAAAACTTGCTTTACCTTTTAAATGTATCTTTAGATCATATCAATACTAATCAGAAAAAGTTAAATAATACTAATGCTCATTAATGGATGAATATAATTGTACCTCTTATCGAGACTGGCCAATATAATCTTCACATTTATATATATTTTCGCTTTTAAGGAATCTCTTCAATACTTTTTGTATAGATTAATAATAAAATCTATATAATACACATAAATCACAGGAATAAGGACAGTAGAGTTGAACAATAACTCTGACGGTCTACCCATCAAAGAGGCTAAAGACCAGTTTGATTGAAACATCCAACGTTAGAGTTAACGACTTCTATTTCTTATGCGGTTTTTTTTTTTATTTTGGGCAAGAAATTTACTCCGGTCCAAAAAGCTTGAGCTTATTGCGTTTAAACCATGATGTAGCCAATGTGAAGGCGATAGTTATTAGTATTACTATTGCAATCCATGTATCTCTTTCCACCATTTGCACAAAGTCCATATGTTTCTTTGTTTGTACCTCAATATATTTTCACCATTGGCTTATACGCACCCAAGGGAATCACGTGCTAAGCGAGATGTGGCATGGATTACAACTCCAACTGAAATTTATATTGAAACACCTGTGTAAGATTCAATCATATATTAGAGATACACATTTATATATTGAAAATACGATTCAAATATTTTATCAACTTCAACTTCAAATTATATCCTATTTTATATATTAGTGATAAGATTTTTCAAATAGTTAGTAGATGTCACATTAATTTATTTAGATAAAAAAAGATATTTTAAGTTTTTTAATGTCGATTATTTTTTATTTTGAGTAATTTTATTTTTGTAAATTTACATTTTAAAAGTTTTAAACTATTATATTAATTTCCATAAAAATATTCTAAATTTCAATTTAATTATGTTCCTTTCAAAATGTTTTTATTTATAGTTCTTTTGAACTGATCAGTTCATTTTGATATTTTAAGATTTAATCAATTTTTATATATTTTAAGAGTTAACCAAGATATCTAGCTAATTGTTCTGATAGTTTTATTTTTTATATATATTTTTTATAAATATGATTTTTAAGTCCTATCTTTTTAAAACATATTCTACTTTTCGGTTAGTTTTTACGTTGATTTTTTTTTCAAAATGTACTTTAAACAACCATCTATCAAACAACATTAACACATATCGTCACAAATCATCTCAGCTATCAGAAGATATTCATGGAACCAAATTTTTTTAGTTCACCTTGTTGGTTGTTTGTGCTCCGACCATACTCCATATAACTTCCTTATGTGCCCATTTCCAACCCAATGTCCATCCAAAAGATTGAATGGGTCAGTATTTCTTGAAGTTCGGACGTGGTAACTACGACCTATTTTGGAAAAATAAACAGTTTTAATGAATTGCAACAAATAAGTAAGGACAATAGTTTAATATATATATATATATTAAAAGCACTATATTTTCGTTACATATACAATGTTGAAGTTTTTGCAAATTTCTATGGTTATTTAATTTAAAAAAAAATGTTAATTAATTAATGTTTTGTTTATTAATTTTGTATCGTAATTAATTCATGTATATATATTTTAATACATTCCTCTAAAAATATATATTTTAACACATGATATCAATAATCACAGATGATAACAAACTTGCCCAAAAATTAATTACTTCGTTAAACTATCTTTTATTATTATATACACGTTACTTCATCTTTTACATTTGGGTAAAAATCGTCTTGTTAACCAAAATAAACCAAATTTACCCATCAACTCAACTTTCTAAGCGATTCTCTTTTCTTACAACACAACACTTGATTAAGCTCTCTGTTCTTCATCCAAAACAAAAACACCACAAAAGAAAAGTTAAATATGAACGGTGGAAGCAGTTTAATGTTCGCAACTTGATCTTTTTTACCTGCACTCACATCTCTTGCTCGCTCTTTCTCTCTCTCTTGAGCATTCCATAACTTTTCAGGAAAGGACAACGTCCAAAAAGAAAGTTTTTCCAGTGGAGGCATGAGACTCTAGGTGGGATTCTTAAGGGCTAACTTTTGGGTTTGAAAGATCAAACATGATGCTTTGATATGCACTCGCATGTCTTTTCATTTTCTTTTTTGGCCTCACTTCTTCCTAGGCTCAACCAGGTTGGTTTCCAGATGTATAAGGAAGATGTTGAGGCTACATATCACTCTTTCATACCATATCCCATTGGTATCCTCGTTTCAGGGGGAATATATCGGTCACACTTGGGGCTGAATCTGTAAAAATCCAGTCAATGGAGCCCATCAGCCAAGACCTTATGACTTTGAGAAATTATATTATCTAGTTAGTAAACTGATCAAGACCAGAACGGTAAAAGCCATACCGTCGAAAAAAGTACTCTCTGGTGTACCTAAAGGAACGGGACGTACATGCCTCTGCAGCAGCCCGTCTGTTGCATGGCTCCTAGAGCAGAGCCACTGAAAGATAATGAAAACAATACTATATTGCTGTCCGATCCACCAACTCTACCAGAAAAACTTAATCAAATGCGATATTATTGGATTGGATGTGATGAAAAGTAAATTGAAACACTTCAAAACATAATTCAAACTCGGATTTTCTCAAGAAATCAGACGTGAAATTCTCAAATTTAATTGAATGTATAGAGATGGGACATAATTATAAAATAAATCAGAGGTGAAGAGATGAGAGCCATATTGATCCAAATGTTCAGTGCCATTGGCAAGACCATAAGACTCCATCGATGGATCAGAGTAGCAAATTGAAGTTGAAGAAGATGATTATCAAAGCAGGAAAGATTACCTTTTTATAGCTGAAACTCCACTCACATCATATTCTTCAAAATCTTGATCTTCCATTGTACAGTGGCTCGGTTTGTGGATTGAGGCGGCCACAGCAGTTTATGTGCCTCCTCCCAAGTTTGTTTCAGCTCTTAAACATCTACGCTATCAATGACCAGTTGCTTTCTCTTGGTGCTAATGTTTCTAAAACGTTTCCTAGCAGAAATTAGTGACGACTGAAGCAGTAAGGTATCATTTGGCATGTGTCACCACATCACAAACACAAATTGTTAGAAAACATGTTCAGATTGGCTTCTCTGCTTTCCCTGGACATCTGAAGATAACCATAAGAGATATTTTAGTAAAAATTTACTTCTCAGTTACAGTTTCTAAGGGGACAAATCTCTGTTTATTATGCAGTTCTGGTGTGTTATGATCACTTCCAAAATATACCGTAAGAATTCAAGCCGAAAGTATCTCTATATACATATGGAGATTCATAATGATTATAAAAAATGCAAAGATACATAAATCAAGATTTCCACCCCCTACCATCAACCTTGAGATTACATGGAAGAGATCTTAAACAATTTCCAGATGCATTCGCTGTTCCAAAGCGATAGAAAAGCAATTAGAGATCAAAGAAAAAAGTTCACATTTTTACATATAAGAAAGAGCTTAAAACTGAGATAATACCGCTGCCAAGGATCCAACAATGTGAAGGAGTCTTGTTGAGAATGAAGCAGCCATATACATTGAACGAACGGAAGATACCCCAATGTTTATATACAGCACCAACTTGGGCTTCTAAATCTAGCGTGAACTGCAATCTAAGTATATATCAAGAACATATCATATTGTTCTCCACTAAGAGAAGAAGAGAACTAACCGGTCAGAGGATCGGTGATGATTGACGGTGATGTGGAAGAAGGAAAACTGCGACTATTAAGGTTCCTGCAAAACACGAACAAATAGAAACAAAATCAACAAACATACATGAAATCATCTCCCGAATAGGTGAAACAAAAAAATGATTAAAAATTCACCAAGAGCATATCAACGCACATGGAAAACTTTGGAGTTAACCATCTCTCAGAAAATGATTTTATTTAGTTGTTTGAACATTATTGATAAGCTGGTTTTTCGAGAGGAGGAATGCTTACCTTATTATACTCGCTGGTACACCACCTAGCTAAAACAAATCGTGCATTCAAGACTACATCGTGGTTGATTGAATTAATAAGGGATTTAACACGGATAATTCGTAGCAGGAACCATTTATGTGATGGAGATGAAGAGCAGGCGTCGCGATGGAACGAAGAGAGAAAAGGAACCCTAAAGTTTGATGAACGTCGTAAAGAGAGAATTAGGGCCGACCCCTATCGGGCTGTCAAGATGGTCTCTTCATCCAAACATAAAGCCCACAACAATAACAAAGCCCGCGCCAAATAATTCGCAAATAAATGAAACGATGTGTTTTGACGGACGAAACACATGTCAGCTTCTCCTGCGTCGAATTGATGATGTGTCCTCACAAGGAGAGAGACACAGTCTTCTTTATAATAATATATAGATAGATGATCACATAACTTATGATTTATTTATTTATTATTTTACTTTCAATAATAAGTTACATTAACTTCACTATTTTGTTATCATCCTTTTTATAAATCATATAATTGTTTAACTATTAAAAAAATTCACGAAAATGTAAATATGTTATTTTATTTTCGATATTTGTTCTAGTTTGACTTTAATGGTAAGCAAATTTCTTATAACTATAGTTATCTGAATTTAACATAGAAATATGGATAATGCATTATACTAAACATATTTAAATTAGTTATGCAACTTGAAAACCTACTAATTTTATTAGTCATAAAGATAAATGTTTGTTTGAATTTTTTATATGTTATTATATTTAATGGCCAAGTATATCATGTTATCCAAATAAATAATTATGATATGCAAAACAAAATGATATTAATTAATTTTTAAAATATGATTTTTGACATTAAATTTATTTAATATAAATGACTTTTCAAATATTAATAAATTACTATATATTATCATTAAATTGAAATATTTTATTGTATTGATTAATATTCTGATTTTACGTAAAATTATTTACTTATATATAATGTTAAAAGTATTATTAAGTATAAGTTTTGATTAACACTGGTCATTAAATTTTTAATATAAAAATTAAAGCTTAACACAAATAGATTAATACAACTAAATTTATTAAAACTGTTTTTAATAATTTATGTTTTTTTTTTCATTTATGATATCAAATGGTAAATGACTATTCGTATTCTTTTCTGTTTATTTATATTATTTAAATTATAAAATAATAAAAATATTTTAATATTTATTTCAGACCAATATATATTAAAAATAAATATTAAAATAATATAACATATATGGTGTAGATGATTTTATAAATTGTAAATGATTATAGTGCTCAATGAAACAATATAAATTCTTGAATACTTATTTTAAAAAGTTCTTATGTTTTTACGAACTATGATATCAAATGATAAATGACTATTCATATTATTTTCTGTTTATTTACTTGTATTTAAATTATAAATTATTCAAATATTTTAATATTTATTGCAGTTATAAAATTTATGATGTAAATGATTATATAAATAAAATTATTTAAAGTACTTAAAATATAAATATATTAGAACGACAAAAAGTTTTAATTTTATATTTTTTAATATTTATGCTAAAATATTAATTAAATTTTTAAAATTATAATTGGCTTGGGTTTAAATTATTTTTAATCTTAAAACGTTTGTTTAAAATTATGTTTAAACAATATTTAAAATATAAAATTGACAATTGGTTTGTGTTTAATTCATATTTAATCATTAAAATATATGAACTATTTAATATTGTGTTAATATATTTAGTATAAATAATAAGAGAGTGATAAATGTGGATTGTTTAATAAATTCTCAATAATTAAAGTGAAGTGTCAATTTGTGGTGAATCTATTTGATGAGGTGGCAACCTCACATGAGAGAAAACACTACTTTATATATAAAGATATATCGAACTGGGATATGAATATTAAAATAAATATTATTATATATGAAATTTCATTTCTATTCTAATTTTTAAAAATAGTATCTATACTATTATTTGCGAAGTGATTTTTCGCAACGGAGCTCTCACGTTAAAAGTTAGAGCGGTTAATATCGTTTATGCCCTTAATGAATAAAATATATAAATTATTTCAAAATAAATACGAAATTAAATTATTTTATCAGATAAATAATTAAAATTAATAATAATAAGAATGATCCAAAATCTAAAATTTATTTAAAATAAAAAATAATTCTGATATATATATATATATATATATATATATATTGTGTTGTTATCCAAAAAAATCTTTTTTAGTAAAAAGATAAAACTAAAAAACAGAAAACACATAACTAAATATTAATCAAATAAAATTATTAATTTTATATGGTTGAGTGAATTCTAAGATTGATTTATTAATAACTAATATAGTATACATAAAAAATTTACATTAAAAATTAAATAAAAAATATAAATAATAATTTATTTTTATAGTTATTAAATTAGTAATATATATATAGATAAGTAATTTAAAAAGAAAAACTATACCCGCATGTGCGGGCAACCCACCTAGTTTGAATAACTATTATAGAAACAATTATGAAATAACGTGATATTTAGTTAAGACAATATAAATCAAATTTTCATGATTATTTACATGTCATATTTGAGTTATTTAATTATACTTTAATTTTTTGTACAATATTAGGAACTTTTCTTAATTTTTAATTAATTTTCTTCATCTAAAATCTATTTGAAGAAATGTAAATAACTTCAAAATATTTTTCTGAAGTCTCTACTGTAAAATCAAGGGAGAATTTCAAATTTATTTTGTTGTATCACTTTTTATTTTTACCTTCATTAAAGATATATTTTCATAAATACCACTTTTTTAAGGGGTAAATTTTAAAAATTAATTAGAATCCTAAATTTTACATTGCTAAACTCTACCCCACCCCTCAACTCTAAACCCTAAATTTTAGATTAATTAACCCAAAGTTATAAGTGTATTTAAGTAAAGGTAAAAGTGATTAAGGTAAAATAAAAAGTGGTACAAGGAAAGTGGTATTTTTGACAATTTCCCTAAAATGAGAGAATTTCAAATTTACCACTTTTATTGTTTAGAAAATTTCAATATCTTTGGAAAATACATTTCTTATATATTGATTGATAAACATTCAACCTGTGAGGTATTATTTGTGTCATCACTAGAACTATTCTTATATACTTTAGAAAATGAATTTAAATTACTAGAATAATTACAGTACATATAATTAATTATTTGGTTTATCTAAACACATATTATATTATTCATTCAACTAACCATAAAACTGATAGTAATCTACAAAAAATAATATTCTTCATTCTATCATTATAAAATCTATGAAATTACCTAATATATTAAAATATATATAATAATTAATAATTTTAAATAATAAAGATTTCATAATATTTTTATGATTTTAATTTTTTTAAATTTTATATTAATGAAATAAATTAAACAATCACTTTAGTCATATAATAAAATTTTAGATTTTTTAAATGTTGTATTGTAAATTTGAACTTGTGCTTTTTTTATAAAATGTTGTATTAAAAACTAATATAAATTACTAAATTTTTAAAAATCCTACATTGAAGATTTTGTGATCAATGGTTTAATTTTGGGAAATTGTCAAAAATAACACTTTCCTTGTACCACTTTTCAAAAATATCTTAATCACTTTTACTCTTGTTTTTTAAGAGGGAAAAACACACTTATAACCCTTGGGTTAATTAATCTAAGACTTAGGGTTTAGAGTTAAGGGGTGGTGTAGGGTGGGAGTATGGTTTAGGAATGTAAAATTTAGGAATCTAATTAATTTTAAAAAAAATTTGCCCCTCAAAAAAGTGTATTTTTGAAAATATCTCTTTAATGAAGGTAAAAATGAAAAGTGGTACAAAAAAGTGGTATTTTTGAAAATTTCCTTTTAATTTTTTAGTTATAACAAGATACAAATTATTATACAAACCATATGATTAGGAATTTTTATTTAATAGATATTCAGATAAAAATTATATATTTATTTTAATATCGTTGAAATTAAACTATATGCCATGTATGTATAAAGTATATAAATATATTAATTTCAAAATTTTAAAAATAAGTATCATACTTGAATTGTAATTTTTTTTAAAGGTTACAATTTTAATTTGATTAAATTATTAAAAAATATATTTTACACATATTTAAATATTATTTAAAAATATTTAAAAATGATTTATTCACAAGTAATTTATAAAAAAAATTCACTTTATGGCATAGTTTATTATCTAGTATTTTTAATAGTAAAACAATTATTTTTATGGGAATTTTCAAAAATACCACTTTCCTTGTACCACTTTTCACTTTTACCTTCATTAAAGAGACATTTTCAAAAATACCACTTTTTAAGAGATAATTTTTTTTAAAATTAATTAGAATTCTAAATTTTAAATTCCTAAACCCTACCCTTACGGCCCTATACCACCATTTAACTCTAAACCCTAAATTTTAAATTAATTAACCCAAAGGTTATAAGTGTGTTTTTTCCTCTTAAAAACAAGGGTAAAAGTGATTAGGGTATTTTTGAAAAGTGGTACAAGGAAAGTGGTATTTTTGACAATTTCATTTATTTTTAACTCTTTTTTGTCAACAGTTATTTTTAATTCAACTTTAGATAGTTTTTTTTACAACAAGGAGAATAAAAGAAAATCACTATCATGCGTCCGTCGCCAGCTAAGAAATCCAATCTTGTAACGAAAACCCAACGTAGTACACGGCAAAGGGGGAGTTCCGAGCACCTCGTGCAAGTTTATCCGCCATGATATTCCGTGCCCTAGGGATGTGCTGAAGTAAGAAGAGGGAGAAGAGTGTCTTACAGCATTGAATTTCATCCAGTATGGGTGCGAATGCTGGCCATTCCGTCGGTGTAGACACCATCTTCACTAATTGAGAACAATCTGTTGCAAACTTCACCTCTGAGAACTGAAGCATCTTCATGCATTCTATTGCCCATATCAAAGCTTCACATTCGGAATGTAAAGGCGATAGGCTAGGCCGAATTGACATAGATCCCATGACTTTGTTGTCGATTTCCCTTGTGAATGAAAACCAGCCTTGACCCGAATATTTGCTGTCATCCTTCCATGAACCATCCAGATAACACCACCTGACGTCTTTTCATTCTGGTCTTGTTCTCCTGAGAAATCACACCGATAATCCCTAGAGTAGACATTTGGGCCTCAGCCCATAAAGATGCTTCTGTTTCGGCAATCCTTAGAATCTCAATGGGGTTTTTAGTTGTATTCCTATAGATTTTAGCAATTCGGTTTTTCCATAGGTACCATAAAATCCAAGGGAAATAACTAAAATCAAATCCTCTAGGAAGTCTCCAGAAAAGATAGTCCATGTTTGAATAGATCGCTGGTGTAGGAAACCTTCTTGGTCTCGAGGGTATATTCGATAACGCCCAAGTTTGCAAAGCAACTAAACATTCAAAAAGTACATGATTAATGGATTCCTCCTCCAAACCACAGACAACACAACATGGATCACACTGTACAACTCTGGTTAATAAAGTCTTTGAGACCGGTAAACTCCCCATGAAGATTTGCCACATAAAATGTTTCAATTTAGGAGAGCATTTGATTTTCCATAAGAAATCTAGTAAAGGTCGAATATTAGGACCTTGTCCGGAAATAGACATTATGTATGATATCCTGATTTCATAGCATACTTCCCTTGAATTGTAAAGTGCCAGCTGATGGAGTCTGGACGTGAAGAACGACTTACCGGAATACGCCGAATGAATTTGACATCATCGGAATGAATACAAACCTTTAATAAATTCATATTCCAAGTGTGATCCGTCCGGTTAATGAGATTTTCCACCTTAAGTAGCGGAACTCAACTTTAGATAGTTTAAGAAATCAAAATGGAAGAAAATAGTCTAGTACTTTTAGCTAACGGATCGGATGATGCGTTTTTAATGTTAAGAACATATGATATATTGAATGTGTTGGAAATGCTTCCTTAATCTTTCGAATTTTTTAGTTCTGTTAAGAACTTATGGAAGATAGATTTGTTTTAATCACCACAAAATTTAGTTTTTTATTAATGACCAAATTATTTGCAAATAAATATATAATTTGATTCTTTTTAGTATCATATATTTTGTCTAACTCTTTAGTGAAATCATACGAACTCCGTCATATCAAATATTATATCATCTAATTCTGTTGATATAGATGATACACTATCGATTTTTGCTAAAGTGGATATCACATATAAAATAATATTTTAGAAAAAATAAATAAAATAAAAATAATTATTTGATGAAAATAAATAAAAACTCAATGACTGTTAATTTTGTAAAATGCTTGGAAGTACATTACACGATTAGTCAATAATTGAATGTTGTTGAAAACCAAAAGTCAAAAGATAATAATCAGTGATATTTCCCTGACGTACATTGGAAGTTCATTACACGAGTATGCGTTTTGGTCTAGAAATTCTTGAATTCGAAACAAAAAAATCAAGAATAAAACAGTTTCTTTCTACATAATATAAATTATAAGATATACAGTCAGGACAGGACCGCCTCAACACTATTAAAGGTTCCTAGGCAAAATAAATAAATTAAGCCCCATATTACCAAAAATAAATAAATTAGGTCCAAATTACCGAAAAAATAAATTAGGCCCAAATTACCAAAAAAAAAAATATTTTAAAATGTTAATAAAGTTATTCTTATATAACTAATATGCATGTTTTTAATTAAATTTTATATTCATATTTTACAATACTATATAAATTTATTTTAATGTAATATATCAATAAATATATAAAAAAAATAGAGTGGGTTTCGGGGCGGTCGCACTGACCACCCCATGCTAAGCCGTCAGTGAGATAAGAATATTCAGTTTACTCTTATTAAAAGTAAAATATCACTTGATAGGCTGGATTTGTGAAATGATCTGTACACACAATGAAATATCTTCTTCATTTTCTTAGAATGTAACCTTTAAGCAATAGATTTCTCGATGGACTATTGTATAATATACTCTACTTAGAAGGATGAGTTGATTTGCCAAGAGATGGACCGAGTTGGCTCAAGTTCGAAGAGTACTTTAGTACCCTATTTTGCATAAAACTATAAAATACTGAGAGAGAGAGAGAGAGCCAATGAAATTAAAGAGGAGTACATTAATTTTATTCCAACTAGTTCTTAAATCGAAGGGAAAGTACAGGTCAACTATCAAAAAGGTTGATTAATAATTGAACAAAATAACCAACTAGTTCAAATGTTCAACACAAGAAATTTCATGTGAAGTTCAATCAAAGTTATTGATGCACAACTGATCAACCCCTCCAATTTTCATTTGTTTACAAAACAAGCCACCACCTCCAAATTGGGACCCAAGAACTAAAAACTAGAATCGTTTTTGCAAGGTTTTGTTGAGAGTGGTGACAATAATGCTTTTAGAATCATGAAATCTCACTACTGCTTGCAATGTTGTTCTAGGAGCTATAAACTAAAATGCAAACAAAAAGGGTGAATCTCCTCATTGAATTTTTTCCCCCTTCATATAGTATATCAACAAACTTAGAGAGGCTGGGTTGTAATTAACAAAGTATATCTCTCCGGCCTTTGACAAACAAACAGACCCATGTGTAGACTCAGCTTAGTCAAACTACATTCACAAGATACTTCACATCTTCCACAGATTTTTGTATAGACAATATATCTAATATTTTTATATAAGTATTTTATTTAAGAAGGGTAGTGATTTGTACTATATATGTAGTGTTTTGAAGTCATATGTAGATCAGTTGAAGATAATCTTCCATGTCTTCAGCTTACAAGCTCATGATCATGACGCCAAGCCGCCTAATTAGCTCTCTTCTCTTTGTTCTTACTCTTATCTGCTTGGTCTGTACAGTGTTTGTGATGCGGTCCCTCTTCAAAGCCAAAGAGATTGAAAATTAATAATTCAAGAACAGTTGTTTAGGCAAATGAAATCTGCCTTTTTCTTTTTGGCTTTTCTGTTTTTATATCTGAAACAAATGGAACTCACGTTCCTACATAACATGAAACAAATGGGAAAGTGGGAAAGTGACAAGTGCGCATGGCTTACTCTGGTCCTACAAACTAGGAACAAGCTAGACCAAGTTTATTTGCAATAACAGAATTAAGATAAGGGAAAATAAACGAATAACTTCAAACTTGATATTTTGGATTTGGTCTCCTCTGTCTTGTTGACTTCCTCCCGCCATACTCTACGTCTTCAACTTCTGGTAACTCATCAATATCTTGTCTCTCATCAATACCCTCCTCCTCAAGACGAACCTTGTCCTCAAGGTTCATGTTAAAATCGGGAAAACTTGCCTTAATCTGATCATACTCTTCCCAAGTTGCATCATCCAGGTGTATACCCTTCCATTTGATCAGTACTTCCGCCACATTGCCTTGCTCGGCCCCTACTTTGTTGTTCCAGCGATGTTGTACTACCACTTCCGGTTGCAGCTTCAGGGATCCATTGTCACGTAGGGGAGGTAGGTCGCCCATAATTGGTGTGTTGTCTCCAATCCAAGGTTTTAACAGGGAGACGTGAAAAACAGGATGGATCTTTGTACCTGGTGGCAGTGTGAGGCGATACGCCACCTCTCCGATGCGAGCTTCCACGGCAAAAGGTCCAAAGAAGCGATGGGACAGTTTTTGAGAGCTTCTACGGAATAATGTTTTCTGTCGATATGGTTGAATACGAAGCAGTACCCAATCACCAATAGCAAATTGCACGTCCCTTCTTTTGGCATCTGCAAGTTGCTTCATACGGTTGTTAGCATTAACCAAGTGTTGTTTAAGTTCAGTCAAGAGCTCATCTCGTGAGGCTAGCTGCTCGTCCAGTTCTCCTATGATTGTGGAGCCAACTTCATATGCTGGAATTGGTGGGGGACTGCGACCATAGAGTGCTTGAAAAGGAGTCATACCAGTGGAGGAATGGAAGGTTGTATTGTACCAATACTCTGCCCATGGAATGAATGCACTCCATTGTTTTGGATGGTGATGAACAAAGCATCGAAGGAATTGCTCAATACAACGGTTAACCACTTCTGTCTGACCGTCGGATTGTGGGTGATAAGCTGTGGACATCCGCAGTTGTGTACCTGACAACTTCCAAAATTCTTTCCAGAAGAGACTGATGAAAATTGGATCGCGATCACTTACAATGGATCTTGGAACGCCATGGAGTTTCATGATCTTATCCACGAACTTGTGAGCAATGGTCCGAGCAGTGTACGGGTGAGAGAGAGGAATCAAGTGAGCGGATTTTGTAAGGCGATCAACCACCACCAGTAGTGACGTGTGTCCCTCAGAGCGCGGAAGACCGTCGATGAAGTCCATGGAAATGTCTTCCCACACTTGATCGGGTATGGGAAGGGGCTGTAGTAAACCCGCCGGTGAGAGAGAAGAGTATTTTGCTTTTTGGCATACCTCACAAGCTGCTATGTATTCCCGTACGCTTCTATGCATCGCTGGCCAGTAATATTGACGAACAAGTCTTCTGTATGTGCGGAGAACGCCGGAGTGACCTCCCATCGGTGTGTTGTGGTGTTCGTGGAGAAGTTGTTGGGACAGGGGTGAGGCTGGTGGTAGGGCAATCCGGTTGTGGAAACAGATGAACCCGTTCTTCCATTCGTAAGGTTTTCCCGGTTTGGTTTCTGCAAGCTTGCCGATACGTTGCAGATATGAATCATGGTCATAAAGTGCCTTGATTTCACTCCAGATGGACGAGCTTTGAACAAAAGTAGCGAGGAGAGTGGGGCTACCATGGACACGGGATAAAGCATCTGCAGCAGAGTTAGTACGACCGGGTTTATAAGTGATTTCGTAATCATACCCCACAAGCTTTCCCATCCATTTTTGCTGCTCCGGGGTGAGAATTCTCTGCTCCAATAGGTATTTCAAGCTGCGTTGGTCGGTTTGAATAATGAAGCGCCGACCCAGAATGTAGGGTCTCCACGTCCTGATCGCGATCACGATTGCTAGCATCTCCCGAGCATAAGTTGACCATGACTGCTTCGAGACCCCCAATGTGCGACTCATAAACGCGATAGGGCGGTCATTCTGGGATAACACCGCGCCAATGCCCTCGCCTGATGCATCGGTTTGAATGATGAATGGCAGCGAAAAATCAGGTAAAGCCAGTGTTGGTGTAGTCGTGAGAGCCTGTTTTAGAGCCATGAACGCTTTGTCTGCCTCGGAGCTCCACTCGAATTTCCCTTTGCGCAGAAGGTTCGTTAAAGGTCTGGCTATAATGCCGTAGTCTCGGACAAATTTTCTGTAGTAGCCGGTGAGCCCGAGGAAACCCCGCAATTCTGTGACAGTCGTCGGTGTAGGCCAATCCAGCATAGCAGAGATTTTTGATCTATCCACTTTAACCCCTTCTCCGCAAACGATGTGGCCCAAGTACTCGAGCTCCTTCTGACCGAATTCACACTTCTTATACTTCACTGCGAGCTGATTGTCTCGGAGTATCTCGAACACTGCTCTAACATGTTGCATATGCTCCTGAAGAGAAGAACTGTAGATAAGGATGTCGTCAAAAAAAACCAGTACTGACTTACGGAGCATTGGTCGGAAGACGGAGTTCATCACGGCTTGGAAAGTAGACGGAGCGTTGCACAACCCGAATGGCATCACCAAGTATTCGTAGTGACCATTGTGCGTTCGGAATGCGGTTTTGGGAATGTCCGATGGATGCATCCGGATTTGGTGGTAGCCGGCGGTGAGGTCGAGTTTCGTGAATACAGAAGCACCATTGAGTTCATCAAGCATATCATCGACCGTTGGAATTGGGAAACGGTCTTTGATAGTTGCTGCGTTGAGGGCTCGATAATCTGTACAGAACCTCCAAGAGCCATCTTTCTTCTTGACGAGGAGCACCGGGGAGGAGAATGGACTCGAGCTTGGTCTGATGATGCCGGATCGTAACATTTCTGTGACTTGTCGTTCGATCTCATCCTTTTGGTAGTATGCATAGCGATACGGTCGGACGTTTATAGGATCGGTACCTTCCTTTAGTCGAATTTTGTGCTGAATATCGCGCTCTGGTGGTAGCCTTGCCGGAATTTCGAAGAGATCGGCGAATTCGTCAACCAATTTCTTCATCTCCTCAGGTAACGACTGAGTTTTGCTGGTGTTGTCGTTCGTGCTATCGTTACTGGGCTGAGCGACACTGATTGCAAAGAGAGTGTGTCCTTGTCGGGCCTCTTTGGAAATAGACCCGTGGGCTATACTTTGGAGTCTTGAACCATGTAAGCCCTGTAAAGTCACTTCTCTGCCGGCCCAATGGAAACGTATTGTTTGGGCTCGCCAGTCGCACACTGTTGGCCCTAGAGATTGCAGCCAATGGATTCCCATAACGAGGTCTAAGCCCACCAAGGGTAAGGCGTAGAGGGTTACCGTGAAAGATGCTCCGCCCATCGATATCTGAACAACGTTGTACTTCTGCCTGCATAGTAGGGGTTCGCCGTTGGCCACTCTCACGTTGAATGGTTGAGTTGGTGTCGGGGTCAGATTCATTCCCTTGGCGACTCTAGCATTGATGAAATTGTGGGTGGATCCGCTATCAATCAACGCCACCAACCCATGTTTACGAATTGAAGCAGAGACACGTATGGTGCTCATGTTATCCCAGCCGGCCAAAGCGTACATGGTGATCTCGGGTTTCACCTCTTCCGTATCCTCCTCCTCCTGATCCGTTTCGTCATCCTGTTCCCCTTCCATTATAAACAGTTGTGGCTGTTTACATTTGTGGCCAGGGGTGTATCGTTCGTCGCAACTAAAACAGAGTCCCAAGCTGCGTTTTTTTTTCAATTCTTCCCAGCTGAGCTTTTTAGGATTTTGAGACGACGGTTCCCGGATCTGAAATGGCTTGTTCTGCCCCACTGGTCTGAAGGAATTTCGGTTGGTAGCCGAAGCGGTTTTCTGTCGTTGTAGCTGTCCGTCCATCAAACGAGCATAGTTGAAAATCTCCTTCAGAGTTTTTGGTTTGAACATCCGAATTCCGTCAGCTATGGCAGTTTGTAATCCGCCCATGAATGTTCCCACCAAGGCTCTCTGGGACCAGCCGTGTACCTTGTTCTGCAAACGCTCAAACTCCTGGATGTAGGCGTCCAAGGTTCCCGTCTGACGAACCTTTGATAACGCCTCATGAAAATCTTCTCCGTCGGTAGGTCCGAAACGTGCCCATAGTTCTTCTTCGAATACAACCCACGTGATCTGTATATGATCCTCTCGCAGAGCTTTCGAAATTGCTTGCCACCATTCGTTGGCAACTCCGTCGAGATGGAAAGAGGTGAAACTGACTCGTTGTTCTGGCGGCATGTCATAGTAATCAAAATATTGTTTGCCTTTGCTCACCCACTCCGTTGGGTCGCCTCCCGAAAATCGCGGAAATTCCAGCTTCACATGGCGATGGTTTTGGACCTGGTTGTTAGCAGCGAATGGGTTGTCATGTTCTCCTCGTTGATTTGTGGTGTACGGTTGATGGTGACGTTCAGGTGGTGGTGGACTTCTTCGTGGAACATTCGAACCGCTTTGGTCACGGCTATTAGTGACGACCTCCATGAGACGGTTGAATTTATCGTCGAAGTCACCCTTCATATCCATCATAGCCACCGTCAGTTTCTGCATTTCATCCTGCATCATTCCCGAACTCGTTTCCAAGTTCTCCAGTCGATCCTTGGTGGTCGCCATGGGCTCAACAGGTAATTCCGGAGCCCCAACTTGCCTTCTTCCACGTTTAGATCGTCTAGTAATGGTGATGTGTGTTTAAAAAAATTTTAGGTAGCTCTGATACCACGTTGATGCGGTCCCTCTTCAAAGCCAAAGAGATTGAAAATTAATAATTCAAGAACAGTTGTTTAGGCAAATGAAATCTGCCTTTTTCTTTTTGGCTTTTCTGTTTTTATATCTGAAACAAATGGAACTCACGTTCCTACATAACATGAAACAAATGGGAAAGTGGGAAAGTGACAAGTGCGCATGGCTTACTCTGGTCCTACAAACTAGGAACAAGCTAGACCAAGTTTATTTGCAATAACAGAATTAAGATAAGGGAAAATAAACGAATAACTTCAAACTTGATATTTTGGATTTGGTCTCCTCTGTCTTGTTGACTTCCTCCCGCCATACTCTACGTCTTCAACTTCTGGTAACTCATCAATATCTTGTCTCTCATCAGTTTGCTTCTCCTTCTCTGCACCCTGATGAAGGTTTATCAATGGTTTTAACTTTTAAATTATATGTCACCAGACAAAAATGTTTTATCTTTGTGGATTTGAACTAAAGCTTGATCTGGCTTCTAATGTGTTTGTATTTGCCAGTGGAAGCCCTTAAGGATATAGCATCCACACTCGGTGTCAAGCACCTGAACCTAAGTGAAGATCCATGTCACACAAAGACTCTGGTGATAACACAAGATGTCCTCAAGGAAGGACATAACAGCACAATTAGATGTGACTGTCATTTTAACAACAACAAAACTTGTCATATCACACACTTGTAAGAAACTAGACGTTTTGTTTCTCTGGTTTTGGGATCCATATAACTAATGTTACTTCATGTGCAGTATCCTTAAGTCATTTAGTCTTCCGGGTAGACTTCCACCAGAGTTTTCCAGGCTTCAATATCTTGAAATGATGTAAGGAGGGATCTTTGTGTTCAGTTTCCTCTCTTTTCAATGTTTGAAGTTGACAATACATTAATAGAAAAATAATGGAACTTATTTTGCTTTGCTTGTGTGCAGTGACTTGTGCCGTAATTATCTTTATGGCTCAATTCCTATGGAATGGGCCTCACTGCCTTACCTCACATCTATGTATGTCTTCCATCTCAAACTTATTGTGAAAGAAGTAAGAAATGCTTCTGAATTTACCTGAAAATGTATCTTTGTAGTTCTGTTTGTGCAAATCGCTTATCAGGAGACATTCCCAAAGGATTGGGGAAGTTTATTAACCTCACCCGATTGTATGTTTTTACAGTTTTCTTTGGTCATCTCATGTGGTTACATTTTGAAAGTTTAAAAACTAAAGCTTGTTTTCTTTGTTTGTTTCAATCAATGACTTCAGAGTTCTTGAAGCCAACGAATTCTCTGGAACTATCCATAAGGAGCTTGGGAACCTGGTTAACCTAGAAGAATTGTAAGCAAGAATATGTTAAGTTCATGATTAGTGATTAAGGTGTTTCTTTAAAACATGATAAACTAATGTTGGTGTTTGGTTTGCTGACTCCACCAGAGCACTCTCGTCTAACCAATTAGTTGGTGGCGTACCCAATACATTAGCAAGACTAAAAAATCTGAGAATTCTGTAATATCAGAGTATTCTTTTCATCACAAGATATAAGCATGTTTCTAAATATGTTCAATATAATCATTTTAAGTATATTTAAACTTTTTCATTTTATTGTTCTGCAGCCATTTCAGCGATAATCACCTTAACGGATCCATCCCAGAGTTTATTGGGAACTTATCCAAACTTCAAAGATTGTAAGCCAAACATCTTTTGAGCTAGATTATTAATATCTTGAAGCATTACAATCAGTTTCAAGGTTTTTTTTTGTTGGCTTGACCTATCTTTAATCAGAGAACTCTACGCCACTGGCCTTACAGAACCTATTCCAGACTCCATTTTTCGTCTAGAGAATTTGATTGACCTGTAAGCAAATATTGCCCCAATACATCCAAGATTGTAACATGTTCTCTTCTTTAGTCTCCACTAATTTTATTTCTATGCAGGAGGATCAGTGACACAACTGCTGGACTGGGACAATTTCCTCATATAACTAGCAAGCACCTGAAATTTTTGTATGCAGTGTATTTATGTCTGTGGTCCAGACAAGATCTTGTTTATATAATACATGTGTTTAGGACTCATGATTTGATTCTCTTAATATTTTTTTCAGGGTTCTTAGAAACTTGAACTTAACGGGACCTCTCCCAACCACTATCTGGGATCTTCCCAATCTCATGACTGTGTAAGTTCCATGTATCATGTATTATATAATTCATATCACTCTGCATTTTTTGAAACACCATCCAATCTTTTTCCTATGCTGCTTTTTCTTTTTCGGGCAGCGATGTTTCCTTTAATAGTCTGACTGGAGAAATACCAGCTGATGCAGCCGCGCCAAAGTATACGTATGTCACATAGTGTTTAATGATTGGAGCATTTTAAGAGTGTGAAGTAAAGTTTTATGGACTCTATTGTTTTTTGTTTCTAGATATTTGGCTGGAAATATGTTATCAGGAAAAATTGAATCAGGACCTTTCCTTACTGCAAGCACCAATATGTATGGCTGGCCAATATCACTTTTTATGTCAAACAATATATATATATATCTCAACCTTATTAATTAGGCTAATCCCTTTTTTTTTTTTTGCAATGGACAGTGATCTTTCGTATAATAACTTCACTTGGTCTCCAAGCTGCAGAGAGAGGAAGTATGTTCTTCTATTCTATTTGTTATCCTGTTATTTTTTTTCCTTAAAGACTTTCCGAAAGTTGGATGAAGATAATGTTTTGATGCAGGAATGTAAACACATATGAGAGTTCGCAGTCAAAAATCAGCCTGTAAGAACTTTCTTTTTTACTACTCTTATCAACCATGCACACTGTTATTAACTCAGTTTTATTGATACAGAACCAGAGTTCTTCCATGTTCCTCTATAAACCAGTGTCAAAATTGTTTTTATTTGTCTATTTTTTTGCTTCCAATTTCAAGTTTTGTTTTGAGTTTGGATATGTCTTTATAAAAAAATTAACATTCCACAGATAGTAAATCCCTTCATATAAACTGTGGGGGACCTGATGTAACTATCGAAAACTCTCGAGGAAGGTTTTTATATGAGGGTGATAACTCTGGAGTAACCGGTTCAGCGACTAACTATCATGGGAGAAACTGGGGATTCAGCAATACTGGTGACTTTATGGATGATGCAATAACAGAAGATACATATTCAATTTCATCAGAATCTTCTGTGTCAGCAAAATATCCTGAGCTTCATCAGACAGCTCGACGTTCTCCTTTAAATCTAGCTTACTTTGCCTTTTGTTTCGAAAATGGAGGCTACAATGTGAAACTCCATTTTGCGGAGATTCAGTTCTCAGATGAGGAACCATACTCAAGACTAGCCAAACGGTTCTTTAATATTTACGTTCAGGTACAAATACACATTTTTTAAGTTGTGGATCAGAGCAGTCGATCCTCGACAAAGCCAAATGAAACATTTGCCTCTCATCCCAATTTTTTTGAAGAAAGTTACATTGACATAAGTCTCCAAATTTATAAAAAGAAAATTACTAAAAAAAATTACGAAATCGCCGACAATCTCACAACCTGTCATATGTGGATTACTCAAGTTTTTTTTTTCTTTTGGGTAATTCTTTGTTTATCTTCTCAGGGGAAGTTGATTTGGGAGGATTTCAACATTAGAGTAGAGGCTAATGGAACTCACAAGGAAGTTATAAAAGAAGTGAACACGACCGTGACTGATAACACTTTAGAGATACGTCTTTACTGGGCAGGGAAAGGCACGACGATCATTCCCAAAAGAGGCAACTATGGCTCTCTTATCTCTGCAATCTCAGTCTGTCCCAGTAAGTCAAAGTTAGCATCAAGTTTCTCTCATGCAGAACTTTCATCTTGAATATTTATTTCTATTTCTTGTTTTCTCAGGTTCTGAAACTGAATGTGGTGGTAAGAAAAGAAAATTTCAGTTGAGTCTCTTAATTCTATCTATTTTCAGTTATGAATGTGTGTATCATTGTTTTTCTTCAGTTGAAGTGAAGATTCTTCCAGTCACAAAAGAACACAAACCAAGAACATATCCTCTCATCCTCGGCATAACAGCCTTGATACTCTCTCTTGCTTTACTGATTTTCGGCACGTTCTTTTGGAAGAAATGCGTTAGAAATGCAGATTCAGGAAAGAGAGGTAATGATATTAGTTAAAAAAAAAAAAAAAAATATTAGTTAAATCTGTGTTGTTGGTTTGATTGCTTGTTTGTTAAACAAAGAGTTTAAATGATAACAGGTTCTTTCAGTTTGAAACAACTAAAAGTTGCAACTAACAATTTTGATCCCTTAAACAAGATTGGAGAAGGCGGCTTCGGGTCTGTTTATAAGGTAAGTTTTAGAAATGTCAATGTTCTTAAGAAGATGTGAGTATCAAGTTCTTATGAACAAACGCAAATTAACTTTGAAGAAAGCAAAGAAACTTAAGGAACAAAAACAAATTGAGGCAAATATCCGGTTTAGAGTTTGTATATTGATTATGTGAAATAAATAAATTTACAATATCTTATAGCCGATCTCTTTTTTTTATTTTTAGGATAACATTCTTATCTTAGAAATCAGTGCTAGCATTTTTACTGGTGTATATAGATTTAAAACACTTTCAGAATTAATACAAGTAATTTTTTGACAACACAAGGGACGATTACCAAATGGAACATTGATAGCGGTAAAGAAGCTATCTTCAAAATCATGTCAAGGTAACAAAGAGTTTGTAAACGAGATCGGTATGATCGCTTGCCTGCAACATCCGAATCTTGTGAAGCTTTATGGATGCTGTTGTGAGAATAATCAGCTTCTTCTTGTCTATGAGTACTTGGAGAACAATTGTCTTGCTGATGCATTATTTGGTAAAACTTATTCTGACTATGAATTAACAGAAACCAAATATTCTTCTCCAGGTTGATTTGTTTTGTTGCCTGCAGGAAGAAGCGGTCTGAAACTAGAATGGGGAACAAGACACAGAATATGCTTAGGGATCGCGAGAGGGCTTGAGTTTCTTCATGAAGATTCAGCGGTAAAGATCATTCACAGAGACATCAAAGGGACAAATGTACTGCTAGACAAGGATCTCAACTCAAAGATTTCGGATTTTGGGTTGGCTAGGCTCCATGAAGACGACAAGAGCCACATTACCACCAGAGTTGCAGGAACAATGTCCGTCATAGTATGGATGATAATGTTTTCGAATGTCTTAGGTTAAAAAAAATGTTGTTTTTGGTTGCAGAGGATACATGGCTCCTGAATATGTAATGAGAGGTCACTTAACAGAAAAGGCAGATGTTTACAGCTTCGGTGTGGTGGCAATGGAGATCGTTAGCGGAAAGAGCAATGCTAATTACACACCAGATAACGAATGTTGCGTTGGTCTTCTCGATTGGGTACTCAACTTTTGATATCTAAGACAAGCACTCAGCTTTCTCTACATTGCGTGCTTAACAAGGTTCTTGATTCATCTTTCTCTGCATTGCGTGCTTAACAAGGTTCTTGTTTTTCTTTTAGGCGTTTGTTTTACAGAAGAAAGGAGCCTTCTCAGAGCTTCTGGATCCGAAGCTGGAAGGAGTGTTCGATGCGATGGAGGAAGAGAGGATGATAAAGGTATCGCTTCTATGCTCCAACAAGTCTCCGAACTTAAGACCAACCATGTCGGAAGTTGTGAAGATGCTTCAAGGGGAAACAGAGATAGAACAGATCATCTCAGACCCTGGAGCGTATGGAGATGAACTAAGGCTTAATAAGCCATCTTCCGAGACTGGGACTTCAGATTACCTTGTCTCAATTTCTTCGTCATGTGAATCTGCTTACGACCTCTACCCTCTTAGTCCAGAGTCCATTCTTCCCTTAAACAAATCTTCGAATCTATGAATGAACCATTTTCACAAATTCAATCACAGTTATGAAACGTGCGCACGTGGTAAAATTTGTATACTTTTGACTTTGTTAAGCATTTTCTTGGGAGCTTTTTGATCGACATTTCTAGCCGTGACTTGCGTCTCAAGCCATCCTCTGTTGACCATTACGTCATCTTCTGGCTCTGCTTATCATTTGTACCCACTCAGTCTCTTGTCCATTACTTTTTTCTAGATCCTATCTTGAATCCTCCCTAAACTTTACACTGGAGTTCTTGTTGTAGCCTTGTAGGGGGACATTAGGTTTGAGAGAAGTGCAAAGTTAAGGTTTCACTTTGTATTTAATTTGCTTATAAAAACTAATTAGAATTTGATCCGTCCGTCCGCTCGGATGTTTGATTTAACTTGTGTCCAACGTAAACTCATAAACCGCCAGTTTTTAAAAAAATCTCATATATATTTTGTATGTTTTGTAATTTATATATAGAGTAGAATATGTTATATTATAATATTAATGTTTAATAATAATTTTTTAATTGGTACATAATATTATATTAAAAATTTATAACTTCAAGTAATTTGATGTAAACTGTTGTTTTCTTGTTAATTTATTTAAAATGAAACAACATACTAAAAAATTTTAATGGTCAATATATAAATATCAATTTGGTTAGATAAACTTTGGAATTGTAATTATTTAATTTAAATTTATTTTAAAAGCAGTGGCAGAATCTGTAAATAAAAAGAAATACAAAAATAAAACACTTAATTTATTATAAATGCAAAGGTTAAATTTGTAACTAAAAATATTTTTTTTATACTTCTCTCCATGTTTCCAAACAATTTTCATTTATATTATTATTCATGTTTCCAAACAGTACGAAAAGGTATTTCAGTTTTAATAATATAGATACATGGAATAGGCATGGGCGTTCGGGTCGGGTTTTTCGGGTTTTCGGGTTTAGGCTCAAAGTTTCCATTCTAAAATTTATTAAGAACGGGTCAGTTTCGGGTAATATCACTTCAGATTCGGGTAAAAAAAGTATTGCATTTTACAACCCATAAAGTAATCAAATATCTTTCAATTTCAGGTTTTTTCGTTTTGGTTCGGATAGTACCGAAATAAAATACAAATTTTTGAAATAAAAACACTGAAATTTTCATAATAAAGTGAAAACAATACTTCATAATTCAATTAAAACTGAAAAACACTCCATATTTTAATTAAACCAAACATAATACTCCATAGTTCAATGAAAAACCAACAACAACACTCATAGTTCAATGAAAAACTAAAAACAACACTCCATAGTAATAAAACTGAAAAAAACAACACTGAAACTTTCATAATAAATTAAAAGATAACAAAGTTTCAGGACAGAACAAAGATGAAGACATCTTATGAGATCACAAGCACGACGAAGTGAGCATTTGGCTTCTCCAACTCTTGCCAAACAGAATGACAACAATAAAGTTGTATATTCAAACCATAGACCAAAAATATAATCGACTGCTAAACATAAGACAATAAATTTTTACCTTATACATATAGCAGACCATGTCAAGTAGTATATTTTGGTGCAAAAACAAATGAAAGTAAGAAACTGATCATAACACAATGAAACATATAAAAAACAAAAAAAAAGTTAAACAAGCATACCTCTCTCAATCTTTCAAATTCTTCAATATCCTCAAGGATATGGGCATTGGTAAGCACTCTTACATCACATCGAATGTCTAGTTTGAGCCATTGCTCAGTACACATCAACACCTCGACCATGAAGTGAGTAAGACAGCTCTGGGATGGATAGATGATCCTTTCACATGTGCTGGAAGCACTCTCGAATGTAACAGACGAAACTTACATGGCCAACACATCTTTTACCATCAGTGAAAAAATCAAGAACTTAATACAATTTTCTTCCAAAATGATAGAACATCATACTTTACACCAAGCGTCAAGTCTGGATTTTCAACATTTTCTTTCAAATAAATATCAAGCTCATAACGCTTGTCTTTCACTCCATCATTCAACTTCTGCTTATACATTCTATCAATTCTCTTATAGCCTAACTCATCATCAAGTAAATCCATATGAAGCAATGACTCTTGTCGAGCACACTGAGAAGCTTGAGCTTTGGACTTCTTAAACTGATCGGCTTGCTCTTCTTAACTTTTCCATACATTTCACTGTACTCCTTGAATATACTACGCAACACACTGATCACAGAATCATACATTTCTTTACCTTCCAAGTTGTCTTTCCCATAAAGCTCTTCAAAACACATGCTTGCGAGATCCATCTTCTTGGTAGGATAAAAAATTGTTGCGACAATCAACATTTTAATTATGTTCTTCATCCCATCCCAGTATTTGTCAAATTTCTCATACATCTCCTCTGTTTTCACCTTGAATTCATAATCTCTGCTCTTCATCAAATCCATGAGGTTAGGAGCTATGGTTACAATTTCCCTATAACACTTGTAAGCATTGAGAGTGGTTGAGACAGATTCAACTAGAGTGAAGTTGTAGAAGATGACTAAGAACCTGCCCAACCTTTCTATGACTTTCCAATCAGTGAACTAAGGAGGACCTATCCTCTTTTCACCTTTATCCATCTCCATAAAATAATCATTATACAACTTATCCTCTTGCTCCATTTTATCAAAGGCAACTCTGAACTTCATTGTTGTGATCAACATCAGATATGTGGAGTTCCACCGAGTGCTCACATCCAACCGCAAGCTTTCCTAGTCAGTCTACCAACATCAACTTTCTGCTCAAATGATGCCACTTTGTTCCTTGAAGCTCTAACGTATACAACATCATTACGGATGGCATTAACACTATCATCTTCATCAGCCATTCCATACTTGACAATGAGGTTGATGATATGTTCACTACACCACAAATATAGCTGTCAAATGGGCGAGACCATGTCCATTAGCCCATATCCGTTTGTCCACTTTTTGTATGTGGACAATGAATAATCATGTCCATTAGTACCCATGTCCATTAAAGCCCATAACCACAAACACCCATATTTATATGGGTTGCCATGGTGTCCATTAAGGACCATTTAAGAAAATTTTGAATTTCAATCTATAAACATATAAATACAAATACAAGTTCACTAGATTAAAAATTATCCATAAATCCACAAGTAGAGCAATACATAAGTTCAAAAACAACATAAATAGCATAAATTATACATAACTCCATAAATAACATAAGTTCGTAACTCCATAAATAACATAAGTTCATAACTCCATAAATAACTCATAAAAAACATAAGTCCATAAGTTTAAACTCCTTCTTTATCTTCACCTCCATCTACCTCCAAATCCATAAACCCTACACATAGTCACCTACAAAACAAAAGAATCACATTTATAAACAATAAACAATAATCTCTCATCTAAGTTTACATATGTTTCAATGTGTTATTTATAAATTCTAATATATTCCCATATTAATAACCAAATTTACATATTCACATTTCAATAAAGAACTTACACCTGAACTCAAACTTGACTTGTTTCCTGAACTTCTTCTCCAACTTCCTCCAAGGGTTTAAAATCCATTTCATCACCTAACAACATTGATTATCAGTTTCAAGTACAAGATAACCAAATTCAAATGATCAAAGAACTTACAATCTAAAGACTCAAATCCCCTTAACCAATTCCTTGCGCAAATTAGTGCTCGAACATTTGAAGAGAGAAGGCAACTTCTATATTTGTTCAACACACGACTTCCAATGCTGAAGGATGATTCTGAAGCAACCGTGGTGATGGGTATGCTTAAAACGTCACATGCCATTGATGAGAGCTCCTTAAACCTATTAGCATTGTCTCTCCAATAGGAGAGAACATCCAAATTCTTGAAGGCTATCATATCTAAAACTGGTTCTTCTAGATACTTATCCAAAGCTGATTTTCCACTGCCACCAACATTCTGCGAGATGAAAGCATAAAATCCCTGCAATAAAAACAGTAATGATCAAACAATACTAAAAACATTCAGACATTAATGTAATCAATCAAACTTCAATAAAAGGTAAGTAAAGAGCTTACATCATATCCTGGTAAAGTAGTATGTGTTGAAGAGTTTGCTCTTGAAGTACCAGCCAAGTTTCTCTTTGTGTTCTTCTTGTAAACATCAAACAACTTCTTCATCTTCTTCATAATATGATCCATTTTTGCTTGACTTGTGGCTGCATCTAAAGTTGTGAAGCAATATTCCAAACATACAAACTTCAGTCTTGGATAAAGAACGGCAGCAATGGCCAAGATGTCGGAATACTCCTCCCAATACTTATCAAACTTAAGCTTCATTGAAGCCACCATCTCACAAATTACTTCATCCCTACTTAACTCATTTGCTCTCAACCAACATTCAATCTTCCAGACTTGCATAAAGTAAAGGTTCGCGGTTGGATAAGAAGAACCAGAAATCAAATTGGTAATTTCTGCAAATGGAGCCAAAAAATCGCAGATTAACTCTGCCCTATCCCACTCCAATTCATTTGGACAGAACTTATATGATGCCTCCACTTCACCAAGATTGCGGAAAGCTTCTTTGTAGATGATGGCCCTCTCTAGCATAAGATGAGTGGAGTTTCATCTTGTTGCTACATCCATAACCAATCCTTTATCTCTATCTTTAGGATCAATAACACCAGTTTCCACACAGCTTTGAAAGAGTTTCTCTCTAGATTCTGTCACCTTCACAAATTTTACACTCTCTCTTATCTTCTCCAACGCTCCATCAATCACACTCAATCCATCTTGAACTATCAAGTTCAAGATGTGAGCGACGCATCTCACGTGGAAGAATTCACCATTATAAACCAATTCCCTTTAAAGCAGCCTCTTCAGAATAGACTGCATATTATCGTTGGACGAAGCATTATCCACAGTGACTGTGAAGACCCTCTTCTCTAGCCCCCACTCTTTCAGCAATTCCAATATCTTCATCGCTATAGCACCACCAGTATGAGGTGGGGGAAAGGCACAAAAGTCGAGAATCTTCGACTTTAGACTCCAATCTCCATCTATGAAGTGAGCTGTCAGACACAAATACCCTTCAACTGTAATGGCTCTCCATAGATCAGTTGTTAAGCAGAATCTTCCTGGAATTTCTTTCAACTTCTGTCTCAATTTCAGCTTCTCTTTCTCATATATCTTCAGACAATCACTAGCAGTTGTATTCCTACACCAGAACTCTATAGTAGGATTCGCATATTGCAATGCTTCCCTAACTCTTCTATACTCAACGAAGGAATATGGCAAGTTATGCTCAATCAAAGCTACTGCAATCATCTCACAAAACACAAGCTGATCTATCTTCCTACCAGTTCCAAGGGTACCAGGGATAGGATTCAAACTACATACCTTCATATGACGCAAAAGGCTTGAGGTTCCACTCCGACGCAGGTTTAACCAGTAGTTGTGTTTGCAGAATTTGCACTGAATGTCATTGGAACCATCTGGATACTTCTCTCCTATTATATTAAAGTGCTTCCAGCATTTGGAGTGTCTGCGTTTACCTCCTCTTTTGCTGCGCTTTTCAGCTGTGCTCATGAGAGTATCCTCCACTGCTACTGGTTCATCTTCATCTGAGTTTTGATCCATTAACTCATCCCCACTCATGTAGTCTGCATCATTTAAGTTCAGAACATCCTCCTCATTGTCCATCCTGAAACAAGAAACAAGAAAACAAGTCACACAAACAATATCACATTACACAAAATGATATCACATTACACAAAACGAAACACATAATACGTATTCTAAGTATGATCCATGATTCCCACTAGAGATCTAAAGATGTCCCTTACTCCAACAATTTACACGATTCTACACATACATATCAAGTAAGTCAAACTTCTACAACCATACAATTATATCAATGAAACGATACACATACTACACAAACTACACATACTACACAAACTACACATACTACACATACTACAGATCAAGCAAACACATTAAAAAGTGCAAAGATGAAAACCAGACCTAGATAAGCTCATGTTCAGTCTGAAAAGATGTCGGATGTAAATAGTTGTCACCTTCAGTAAGAGAGTATTTTTTTAACCTACAGAGTTTGAAAAAAATATTAGAATGACCGAAAATCCATTCATGACTCATGACAGAAGCAGTAATGTTAAGTGTGTAAACAATCACTTCTAATATCTTAGCAGAAATGTTAACAAAAACAAGCAATTTTGCACTAAAAAAAGTTATCTCTAACTTGGACCAATAAGATGACTTCTCGTACCATAATGTAGTTAACAATATATAGATATTATCACCTAGCTTCAGTGAATCTCATCATTGTGTAACGTCTATATGGTGTACTCTGATATGAGCATACATGTAACAACAGCTGTAACACAAGTAGTAAATCACGATGAAACCAAACAACATATGGAAAAACTAAAATCGATAATAGTCAACATGTAAAATATTGGTCATGCTAGCATCACTCCAAAAACAATAATAGTCAACATGAACAAAAAGATAACTTCACGTAATCTCTAAGGTGGACTATGCCACCATAATGAAACTTAACGAAGTGTTCCTTCCTTACTAACCAAGATGAAAACATATCTCCATTAACTATCCTCTCAAAAGGAAAAAGACTAATTACTAATGAAGAGTTACAAAGGACTTGTGGTTAACAAGATAAAAAAAAATAATCACGAGAGCTTGACGTTGCTGGTTTCATGACCACATAGAGAGCAAACACATCAACAAAAATAAGGAAAACTCATATCAATTTTGGAAAGAATAAGAAGAAATTCTAACTTTTTGAAGAGAAAGAGAAACCTTTGGCCAGAGACGGCCCGAGACGGCGAAGACGAGCAGAAAGGGTCGGAGACGGAGAGAGATGGCGACGGGCGGAGAAGAACAGTGACGAACGGAGAAGAACGGTGACAGGCGGAGAGGAACGGAGAGATTGCTAATCGTCTCTTCTCTGGTCGAGTTGGGATTGAGTGTCGATGAAATGAACTTTCCCCAATTTTTTTTTGGAAACCCTAACTTTTTTTTGTTCATTGGACAGCCCATATCCATAAAACCCAAAACCAACAAAGACCATTTTCCAAATGGTCTTTTAAATTTTGTCCAATTAAAATCCATGGGCAAAATGGGTTTGTCCATATTAGGCCCGTTTGTATATGGTCATGGGCAACCATTGGACAGCCCACCCATTTGACAGCTATAACCACAAATGCATCATTTCACAATCTAAAACTAATGCTTCCTCATACATTAAAGTGAATTCACTCTGAAACTTTCACAATGTAGATGAGTTGGCGGTTGCATTATCTAGTGTCACATAGAATACCTTGTTTATTCCCCAGTCAACTAAGCAATCTAACAAAACTCTAGAAATTGTCTGAAATTTGTGATCAGTCACGTGTTTGAACCCAATGATAAGCTTTTCAATCGCCAACATGGATCAATGTAATGGGCAGTCACCACCATGTAACTAGCACTTGAGATCAAAAACAAAACACATAAGAATCATACAATGTTATACGAATGAAACTAAGCACATAAGATAAGGAAACTCTTTGCTTATGCATTACTTGAGCCGCCCAAATGTCAGTAGTGAGTGAACCCCTTTGCTTATTTGCTTTAAACCATTTATTCATAACATCTTTCCTTTGCACATACATCTTAACAATGTCTCTTGTTGATGTCAGTCTTGAAAATAGTTTACCTAGTTCCATCTACAGTCATAAAAATCAATGTTAGATACCAAACTTGACTAAATAATTATCTACAAAATATAGCTGACCTTGTCACAGAAGTGTTTCTAACCAACACCTTCGACGAAACTCAGTGGTAACTCTGCTATCACCATCATCTCATTTGTTGCTTCTCTGAAAGTAGACTCACTTATCTTCCTAGACTTCGCCTTTCCTTCTTCATTGATGCTTGGCTGAGTAGAGCTTTGACCCTCTGAAAATGTCATGAAGCGTTTGCATACGGTAAGATGCTTCAACAAGTTGGATGTTCCTGATTTTGTAGCACATCAGAACTCCTTGTTGCTATAGTGATATATACATTTGTCACGATTTTCCTTTGTTCTTGTGAAATGTCCCCAAATCTTAGACCTTGGAGGAAGATACCTAGGTACTTTTTGAATCTGGAATATTGCTCCACTAGCTTCAGGTGATTCTTTACGCTTGCCTCTACTATCCAGAGTCGGAAATCCTTGTTCTTCATCACCTTCGAAGTTGTTGTTATTGTCAAAAACAATGTTTAGAGTTGAAGATGAATCCATCTGAAATAACAATCAATTGTAATTAGATTCATGAGCATGAAATAAGACACAAACCAAGCAATCAATCGCGACAAAATCCAAACATGCAAGCAAGAAACTCGTGACTCAACAAGACTCGTAAAGTGGCTCCACAAGACTCGTAACTTGAATTGATCAAAGTGATACATGTTTTGTAATTCGACTTGATGACTCGTGACTGAGGAAGAAGAAGAGAAATCTAAACAAACCGAAGATCGATTTCTCGATATCGCAGATGGAAGAGACAAAGTAAGTTTGGGATTTTGGATTTAAAACATGATAGACGCTCTGATACTAGGGGTGGGCACGATTGCTTGTTACTCAGCTTGTATTCGCTACTTGATTTGTACTTGGCTCTTAAAGTTGACTACTCGTTTTGCTCAAGTCGAGTATTAAGTCATTTGTTTCAATTACTTGCAAGTACAAGACAAGTATCAACTACTAAAATGAAAACAACTACTCAGCATTGTTTGCTTGTTACTCATGACTTATTACCTGATTTATTATCCGTTTTTACTTTTGGACAAAAAAAATTCTAAAATATAAATGAATTACTTGTTTATACGATAAATAAATTAAAAATGACATATTATAGAAATATTTAAAAGCTTTTATTTATTTTATATTTCTCATATATCGATTTAAAACATATGAAAAGTAAAGAAAGATTATTTATCAAAAAAAATCTTTACTTAGAATTATAACTAACTATTTTTTTCTTAAACTCATATGCACGGTTTAAGTAGATAACATTAATAAATCATTAGTAAATAACTTAATTCAGAAATAGTAATTAGTAAAACATGGCAAGTACTTGCAAGTATACCAATTTTTATCAAGTACTTGAAAGTGCAAGTACTCGTTTTTAATAAACTAAATACAAATCCAAAATTTACTCGAAAAAATTAAGCCAAGTACTAAGTACCCCAACAATGGCAAGTACTTGGCTTGTGATACTCTTCGATTTTATAAGTGATTGAGGTAGAGAATCTAGGGATTTCGAATCGAGAAAGAAGAGGAATCGCCTCATCCACTTCACATAATGAGTTTGATACAAAATACAAAGTTTTGGAACTCGAAACTCAACACACCGCGTGCTTACACAAAATACATACATATGTTATATGTGTTCGGGTTTTAATTCAGTTATCGGTTTAATCGAACCCATGGTCCAATTTATCGAAATGTTAAACCCGGTCGGGTTTTTCCATAGATATAAAAGCTATCCGATCTCATTTTTTCGGTTCGGGTACAGGTTCAGGTTATGATAATATGCGCAGGTCTAACATGGAAATAAATTCGAAAAAGTCCTTCTAATAAAGTCTACTTGACTATTGTATCGTTCCTTGAGCAAAAGGATGTGGAATGAATCTGGACATGTTTCCTAAGATTATAAGAACTCGAAAAGAGAATGATTCCAAAACTAATCAAACGTCAAAACCTAAATCTTATTTAAATATATATATATATATATATGAATAACTATAAATAGGATAATCACTTGTATGTAGATAGTACTGGACATACAACTATTTATAGATATACATACTACATATTTATATACAGAAATAGATAATGACATCTCCACGAAAGTTCTTGGAAAAAAAAACAAAGCTCCCACGTCAGGACACCTATGTTGATCATTGGAAATTAGAAGGTGAAAACGCGCTCGAGTCAACGACTATTATTTACCAAAACAGCGTAGACATTATTTTGTATAAAACTCATTTGTTCGTCTGCGAAGACGTTATAACAAACCAGACAAACCAGAAACAAAACAAAAACCGCAATACTTCTCTTTATACAAGGATCTCAAGATTAAAGATGATGGGAAAAGGGACCTTTTCGATGTTCAAGACGAGGAAAGAAAGGTCGAGACTGAAATTTGTGGGACTTGGAAGACTCAAATGGAAGAGACTAAATCTGAAGATGTCGTTTTTTGAAACTTTGAAATACAGAATCATGTCTATCATTGAAGCAATGGTTTTGGTTTCTAAGCTTGGTTTTTTCTTTCTTTGTTGCGGTTGCAGATTCTAAAACACCTTATTTTTGTGGTCAATTCTGTATTTTTCGTTTTTTTTAATTCTTAGTCTATATGTAAAATTGATTCTAATTCTTTCAATTATATACCAATATTTTTCCTATTTGTTTGCCATAAAATATGTGTATAGTAAAGTGCAACGTAAAAATCCATAAGTGTTTCAAAAAAAAATCCATAAGGTTCATAATATCATTGCCTAAATTATGGAAAATTAGTTTGGGATTCCAATGGAATGTAATGTTAAAATTCAGACCAAAGTAAAGTTATTAGTCATCATGTAACGATGATCCCAACCAGATCAAGAACCTCAATAATGAAATGTCCATATATATAAAAAGAAGGGTCAGAGTCTTTTTGGCATCAGTTTATTTTTTAACTACAAACTGAGTCAATGCAATGTAGGTTTGACCGATCTGAACTTAGGCCAACAAAGTCAGTGTTGGGTTGTGTTTGGTTATCTTATCTTCTCCTTTTTGAAACATGACAACTATTTTATCTATTATTTAGAACATCTACATATGTACATGATCTAGAGAACTATAATCTTTCGTTGTCTCTTATAGTCTTATATATGCACAAGGTTCTCTGTCAATTGCATGTCAAAATTGAACAAACAAGATAGTGTTAGACATCTACAATGGAGTACATAGTCTTAGCTTTGTGATGGAAAGTTCTATAATAGGATGATAGCAGGATCAGATCTGGACACAAATAGTTGAAACATTTACTTTGACCAACAAAATTTAAAAGCCCAATACGGGCACCCTGGGTTCGATCCCCACTGGCCACAACGGATTTAACATCCCTTCCGTTGGGGTTCAGGACCCCTTCGGGGAATAGTCGGACCTCTAAATAAGCTCCGGACACCTGAGTTATCAAAAAAAAAAATTAAAAGTTTTTTACATAAGCATAAATCTCCAAATTACGAAACTTTGTTTTTATAAAAAATTTAAAACGAATATTTAGAACTCCCAAAATTTTAGACACTGTATTGGATGATAGATAAGTGTGTAACAAGAATAGACACCACATATTTTTCTTAACGGTAAATACACAACAATTACAATAAAATTTTGATTTTATATCCATTTGTACAAATTTCCCAAATGACATGCTTAACCTTAAATTTTCTAACCAAAACTCGCTTGTTAGTGTAAATATAAAGATTAGACACGTATAATGCGTCAACCCATACTATATGTGGATTCTCACGCATTGTTTCAGTCCATAGATTATGAATGCAATCATAAATAGATATGAGTTTATTTGTTTCTTTAAAATTTTTTTTGAAAAAGGTGGGAATGAAAAAAAAAGGTCGATATGAGCTTATTTGTTATGTTTATAGGTTCACCAGGTCTTCAATTACAACTACTAGACATTAATGAATCAACATTTGTTAGTGTGTATAAATTTGCACTTAATTGTATGTGCTTCACCAGATTTTACTCATCTACTTGTTTTTCACATTGAGGTGATATCATATGCGTTAACACAGTCAAGATAGCAGTTTTGGTTGCAACACAGACATTATACACAATGTAATTTATAAGGATGTTTGTAATACTCAAGTTTTCTGAAAAATGATGGTGCATCAAGAATTAAAAATAATTTGACTATACGTCGTCAAGTCTGTTTGTCTTTCCATCATCTATTTGGACATACTTTCAGAATTAAATCATATATGAGGTGAAACAGTTTTAAAGACGAAACTCCTTTCTAAAAAAAACAATTTAAAGATGAAAAGCGAGTGTGGATGAAAGACAAAACATCAACCAAAAAGAATTTGGAGATTTGTGAGGTTTCTTCTCACGTAATAACACAAAAGTATATTAAGCTACATGATTTTCCAACATAAATCTAATTGGTGATAAGAAGAGTGGTCAATATATCTTATATACTAGTTAATATATCTCTTCTAATTTCCAATGTAACATATTTATTTTTAATATGCCCTCTCGGGAATGACTGTTTTGAGCAATAATCTCAGAATTTTCAAACATGGATCAATAGGTGAATTTTTGGGTGGGATCAATGTCAATCGGGTTAGATTAATGTCAATCGGTTAGATTAATGTCAATCGGGTTAGACTGTATAGATCGAGTTTTAAAACCATATTAAACTAGATGAACTTCCAACCTAAAACCAATTGGTGATAAGAAGAATAGTTTATCTATCTTATTTACTAGTTAATATTGCTTCTAAACTTCCGATGTTGTATTTTTATCCTTAATAAAAATAATCCACGGGCGAAAATTGACGTGAGAGCCTATAAACGCTAGTGATCATGGTGTTACAATTTGTGTTTGTAGGCATTATACAACGTTCACATTTGGTAAATATTTTTTTTCGGCTACCCATTTCTCTAGATCAAGTGTTGGTCAGACGAATCGTTCCTCCGTAAAACACTCTAACTAACCCTGTCTGACATATAAAGAGAAAATAAAACTTTTGTTTTAGTCTCCTTCACTATTGGCCCGTCCGACCATTCTCGCTCTGGAGAATATAAAACAGATTCACATTCTCGAAGTTATCTTGTAAACTTCTGAAGGTATCAATCTCCGCATCAAAAGCTAGCTAGTCCATTGGGTTCGTAATCATATCAATTAGATCTGAACAATCCGTTTCAAAGCTAATTAAGGGAACCTCATATTTTCATACATGAGACCGTCCAAAGTAGTCCATCTATCTCATCTTAAAGGGCCGAGAGACTTTTGTTACACGCTTGTAGTCTGAAAAATTCAATACCCATGTGATCCTTAAGACTCCATCCTATACCACTAACATTGTCATTATCGATCTATGAAATGTGTTGTTGAAAAAGAAAACTAAAGACAAAGGTTGCGTTATTGAAACAGTCGAAAGGTAAACCAATATGTCATGAATGGTGATGTGCCTTATTATTTAGACAGAGGTTGCTTTTTTCTTTTCTTTTTTTTCCTTGGTTTAAATGTTAAGATGAGAAGGTTGGGGAAAAAGATGAGAAGAATGGGTTTGATAAAGAAGAAGATAACATAGATGTTGAACAACTTATACCGGCTGGCGGCTATCCACTTGCATCTTTTCATTGCTGTAGTGGCTAATTTAAGATTTTAATGCTTCCACGTGAGTATCAATCTGTTCACCTACCTTACCATCTCTAGTATTTATTGCCTTCCGAGTGTTTATTTTTAGGTTACTTGTTTGCCTTTATCATTAAGGTCATTTTGTTTGTATTGTTTTCAACTTCGATAACTAGATTTTTTAAATATTATATATTTTTAATTGACAAAAATACTTTTTATATAAGTTCTAGAAAACGAGCGCTCGACTATGAATTGTCTTATTTTACTGGAAGTTGTAAGCAAGCAGGCTTTCAGATAAACTGAGCCAAATGGCATCTCTTCTAGCACGAGAGAGAGCTGGAATCCAACCTTTTCTTTTGTTTTATATCAGTTTTTTTAAATCCTTAGAACATAAACTCAAACAACATCGAACTGTAGTCATGGTTAAACTAAACACTCATGTTGCAAATTTAATCGGTAGTAAATTGTCGTTTATATCCTTATTCGAGTTTTAGTACTTGTGAATCATCTATTATGTGTTCTAACTACAAAGGCCAAATAAGAGACTGATTGAAATATCATAAGTAAGTTGGATATCAATTTTTCAAAAAATAGTTTAATCAAAAGAAATTAATATGTAGGTTATAGGGTTTTAATGATATTGTTTAGGGTTTCCTATTTATAGGATGGAATTGAGTTTATAAATTTTATAGATAAATTTTTAAAATTATAGATAATTTAAAGATTAATTTAGTACTTTTTGATCACAAACTTAAAGTATTTATAAAATAGTTATTATTTGAAGGTAAATTTTAAAAATAGTATCAGTGATAAAATAGAATTCTCCCAAAGCGAATCTATTTTTGTTAGGGTAATCTAGAATGATAAACATATAAATTTGAAGATTCAATATTTAGTTTAAAAATTTCAACCATATTTTCTAAATAACACTATATTCTACATGCAATTTTAAAGCATGATAATTATTACAAAGACCCAAAAACATTTTATAAATAAACAGAATTAAGAAAAAAAATGTATACATTTTTAAATAAAAATATATTTTAAGATATTGAGTAGAATGAATTTAACATTTTTATTCCGTAAATTTTTAATAGATAATAGTGGCATGAATCTTAACAACACGTTAAATCAATCCATATAGTAATTTTAAAAATAAGATAGATGTCTTAAATCTCATTGTGCCACCCATGGAAACAAATATCGCCTATATTACAGTTATACAAACTTTTTTTTTTGCTTAATATATGCAATCATCATTGCCATTGCACTTTTTAAACATTTATTTCCAGTGTTACCATACGGTCTATACCTACTGTTACATAAAGTTTTCAAGGAATTTATGATGCTAAATTGATTTTGAAAGATTGAAAAGTGAAAAAACCGTATTTGCAGAAATAATTAGACCATATAAGAAGAATCAATAAAAGAATTTTTCTTGACAGTGGAAGAATCATAACCAATAATCAATCATATTCATTCCGTAAAAAATCGACTTTATCCGCATCTTCACCTGCATGTTAAATTATTTTAATCGGTCAATCCACACTTGTCCTGCGATGGAGTAGTTCGGACCCATAAGACCAAGATCAATTGCCAAAGCCAGTAAAAATAATTATACGGCAAAAACTAAAATTAGTGGTAAAATGTAGGGACCAAAGATAAACTTCCTCTAATTCGTTTTGGGTGTTTTAAAAATCAACTGCTCCTGAAAAATCTGACGAACTGAAGCTCCCTTCGCCAAAACGCACATCACATTTCCCACAACATCGTACTTATCGCCTCCCTCCCTCTCTCTCTCTCCTTCTCTTTAGATCCGCCATGCAAGCTCTTCAATCCTCCTCTCTCCGCGCCTCTCCGCCGAACCCACTTCGAACCCCTTCGAACCGACAATCTCATCAGATCACCAATGCGAGACCCACCAGGAGACGCTCCTTCATCTCCGCCTCAGCCTCCGTCTCCGCTCCCAAACGCGAGACGGATCCGAAGAAACGCGTCGTGATTACCGGAATGCGGTCTCGTCTCCGTCTTTGGGAACGACGTCGATGCTTACTACGAGAGGTTGCTTTCCGGTGAGAGTGGAATCAGAGCTTGTTGATCGATTCGATGCGATCTAGTCTCGCGAACTCGTTCGGTGCGCCAGATCCGATGGGTTTAGCTCGTCGAAGGATACATTGATGGGAAGATATGAGCGTAGCGTTGATGATTGCTTGAAGTACTGCATGTCGCTGGGAGAAGGCTTCATTGAATTGCGCACCTTGGCTGGTGAAGCTTAACACGGTCACTACTTATCTTGCTGGGTAAGCCTGGTAGACGTGAGGAAAATTAGCTCATCAAAGTTTCAAACTTTTAAGACTGATTCGTTTTAAAGTTCGTATCTTAGTCATGAGCTTAGTTTGTTTATCTTTGATGGGGTTCACTTGTTGTAGATTGATAAGCAGAGAGCTGGAGTACATTTACAAGTTTTGAAGTTCATGTCTTTAGTCACTAAACACTTGGTTACTTTTGAGCTCGTTGGCACATTTATGTTGTCTTTAGTCCTAAACATTGAGTTTGGTTCTATCTTTTACTGAAAGGTTGCTTTGGTTTGCGTATGTGGTTTGTTGTTGTAGATTGATAGCAGAGAGTGTAGTACTAGTTGGGACTGGTTATGGGTGGTCTTGCTGTGTTTTCAGATGGTGTTCAGCGCTTAGTGAGAAAGGTCACAGGAGATCATCTCCTTCTCTTATTCCTTATGCTATCACGAACATGGGTTCTGCTGGTTGTTGGCGATGGTGATTTTCTTTGGTCTTATGGGTCCGAACTGAACTCCTAGCTCTACCAGCTTGTGCACTCTCTACTACTGCTTTACGCTGCTGCGAACCGGATTCGCCGTGGTGAAGCTGATATGATGGTTGCTGGTGGGTTTACTGAGGCTGCTATCTATACTCCTATGATTGGGAGGTTTTGTTGCTATGTAGGGCCTGTCGCAGAGAAATGATGACCTGCAAACCGCGTCAGTGGCCGTGGATAACAGAGGAGTGGTTTGTCATGGTGAAGTTGGCCGGTGTGCTGGTATGTCTCACACATCTTTACTGCGTCAAAGCTGAAACTGTGTATGTGGGTATAATTGCTTTCTATGGTTTGCGTCTGATCAGTGCTGTTTGTAGCTGAGGAACCTTACTCTTTGTGTTAAACATTTTTCCATAGCTGATTAGCTCAGGAAATGTCATTGATTTGAATCTTTAACAAAGTGGTTTTATCCACCTGAGATGGCTGGTACCTGTGGAATCTTGTTTACAGTGATTGTGTTAATTTAATTTATGTAAAGTGATGGAAGCTTGGACATGCAATGAAACGGGTGCTCCATTTGTGCAGAGTATCTTTGGAGGTGTCGTTGAACTGTGAGCTCATCATATGACTGATCCAAGAGCGATGGGCTTGTGTGCCTTCTGCATTGAGAGCTGCTTGAAGATGCTGCGTGTGTCACCGAGAGGTAAAAAAAAAAAAAACTATAATTTCAGGCTTCCGAATTTTTAACAAAAGGGGTTTCCATTTTTACCTGTTACGTTTCTTGCTTACATATTAATTACTTCTGTGATTGTCTGAACGTTTTTTCAGGTTAAACTACTCAATGCCCATGCAACTTCCACTCTTGCTGGTGATTGTGAGATCAATGCCATTAAAAAGTGTTCAAAAAGCACTTCAGGGATCAAAGATCAAATGCCACCAAGGTCATTCTGCATCTTGAATGTATCTTCTCCTCTTATATTTCTTTATTGGTTTGCTTTCCTTCCGATACATGACATTTTGTGAATGCATCATGTTACGTCTATGATAGGTCACTGCCTGGGTGCAGCTGGAGGTCTTGAACCATTGCCACGTGAAGGGCTATCAACATGGATGGCTTCATCCTCAATCACCAATTTGTACGGACATTCTCTCCTTTCCTGAAACAAGATCATTTACAGTTCGCATAATCCATTTAGCAAACAGGCTCCATCATCGGGGATTTAGATACCTTAGCTTTTCTAGTTTACTCTTAAAACTCGTTGTTTCTCATTGTAGAACCAAGAGCCAGCTGTGACTTTGACACATGTTCGCAAACGAGTAGAAGCAGCACGAGGTGAATGTTGTAATGACACCACGGGCCTTCTTGCATTTGATTAAAAAACCACGATTGTTTCTCTGAATGTTGTTCTGTTTTTTGGTGCAGCCATATCAAACTCGTTTGGGTTCGGTGGACATAACTCATCGTGGCATTTTCTGCATCAAAACCCTGATTCCTGTCATACCCTTTAGATTCTCGCGCCATCACCATCCTATCCTTACAGCTTCCTGGGTTCATTCCATTCAGTTTTTTTTTTTTTTCTTATTGTTGAGTTCATTTAGCTGGTTTGAGATTTCAGATTTTGTTCTCTAATCTTCTGTACGGAATGTTGTATCTTTAGATTCATTTCGTACTTTGCATAAAACAAACCAAGAATCTTTTGTAGCAATGGTGTTAGTTCAGAATAAACTCAAGGGATTTATCTTTTTTCCCCTTAACAAAGACTATGTCCTCTCTTTCTCTACTTAAAAAAAATGATTCAGTTTATGAAATTCCATAACAAATGATTTGAACCCAGTTAAATACAAAAAATAATATCTGTAAAGTTAATAACATAGGGAGTATATTTAATTGAGAATAGAATTGAATATGATTATGTATTAAATACAATTTTAAAATTATTTAATACCCCTTATATATTAAATTGGGAAACCTACAATAAATTATTTACACTATAATTTTTAGAGAAAAATGTGTGTCAGCAGCGGAGGCGTTTTAAAATTCTTTTTCCTGACGTGTCGAAGTAGAGCGATTTGACATTAAATACAAATTCTGGCAATATGAATTT